>APFE030962455.1:133856-153859 GCA_000404065.3 Pinus taeda | reverse complement strand
TCTTCTTGTCTCAAACCAAGTACCTCAAGCAAATTCTGAAGAAGTATGGCATGGAAGATTCAAAACCAGTATGGACCCCTATGGTTACAGGATGCAGTCTCAGTGCAAATGATGAATCAGCAGTAGTGCATCAACCAACCTATAGATCCATGATTGGAAGTCTACTTTATTTGACAGATACCCGACCAGACATCATGCATGCAGTGGGAATAGTTGGAAGATTTTAGGCAAATCCTAAGGAAACCAATCTTTAGGCAGTAAAGAGAATTTTCAAGTATCTTCAAGGAACTCAAAACTATGGCTTATGGTATCCAAGAGATACAGATCTCACTCTTCATGCTTATACAGATGCAGATTGGGCTGGAAGCGTGGATGATAGGAAGAGCACAAGTGGTGGTGCATTCTTTATGGGTTCCGGATTAGTATCTTGGTTCAGCAAGAAACAAAGTTCGATTGCTTTATCTACAGTTGAAGCAGAATATGTGGATGCTGCATCTTGTTGTACTCAGCTTCTTTGGATGATGCAGACCTTGCAGGATTTTCAAATCACTTATACACCACCTATCTCCATCTTATGTGATAATACAAGTGCAATCAGCATTTCAAAGTACCCAGTCATGCATTCAAAGACCAAACACATACCGATCAAGTATCACTTTCTCAGGGAACAAGTGATTGAACAAAAGGTCAAGTTGGAGTATGTTCCTTCTAAGGAACAAGTTGCTGATATACTCACCAAACCATTGCCCAAGGAGACCTTTGAATACCTCAAGAAAAAACTGGGGGTAGTTGATGCATCATCTTGTTGTTGAATCTCATATGTTTCAAAGATTGTTGGTTGTACACAAGTTTCATATGGGGAATACGCGTACATTTGCTGGGTTATGGATTGGTCGAAGATCGAATGGCATAGGTTCAGGGGGAGCATATATAATGCATTGTTGGCATTATGGTAGCACAGAAGGAGAACATGGATGCTGATCTGAATATGGCTGCAATATGTCTCTATCTCTTTCACGGTCATTTATGGTGTATGGTGGATTATGGTTCTTCTTGAAGAAATCTTTCTTTTGCAGATTTGGTCTATAGTCAGGAGGAGCATGATCAGCAGAGCAAAGACTTAAGCATATTCTCAGGGGGAGCATAACCCTTTGCCCTTGATGTCAAAGGGGGAGAATAACTTTGAGGATCTTGGGGTTGCCATCAAGTCCAAAGGGGGAGATTGTTGGCATTATGATTCTGGTTTGGCACTATGGCACAGGTGTTGTACTTGACGGCAACTCACTCAAGTAGTAGATCTCTGTTCAGGCTCTCAAATCATAGAAAATGAGATTCCCGCAAGTGAGCCTAAGCAAAGGTGCAGACCCGCAGGTACCCCGACCAAGAAGTGCGGACATTCCCGCAGGTGCTCCATTTAAAAGGTGCGGACGTCAAATTCACTCACTCCAATTCAGAGAAGCGCGCGCACGTGGGAATCTTTATGAATGGTCCATGGTATTTAGCCTGACATGTTTGATCCTATGGTTTTGGTCCTTGGTTTTGCATCTAAAAGTATTGATCCAAGGTATTGGGTTCCTAGTATTGAATACCTATGGTTTTGGACCATGGTTTGAGTAAAGGCTTGCCTATAAAAAGGGAAGGAGATCATTTGGCTAGATACCTTTTTTGAATTTTGAATATCTTAAGATCTGAAATTTTGGGTGATCAGTTTGATAACGCTAGATCTAAATCAAGGAGAATTATGTAATCTGTAAGGCGGATCTATTGATAAGTCGTGATCTAATTGGCGCATGATCAGATCTGTGGATCTGACAATCTGTGGCACATTGGAGGACTGATAAATTGGCTCTATTCGGAGGTCCGCAGGTGATCCACAGTGCAGGTGTGGAGGTACGCAGTGCAGCAGAAGGGGTAGGTGCAGAGGTACGCAACATGCACAGGTGCGGAGGTACGCAGCGCAGCAGAAGGCACAGTGCGGAGGTATGCAGAGGAACAGAAGGACCAGGTGCGGAGGTACGCTTTCAAGCAAACAGTGCAGGTGCGGATCTACGCAAAGGTACGCAGTACAGCAGAAGGAGTAGTTGCGGAGGTACACAGAACAGCAGAAGGATCCGTTGCAGTTCTGTGCAGTTTAAACACAGAAGGGCTACGGATATTCACAGGTTTCTATTTGTGAAGTAGCGGACTTTTCTTGAAATATTTGTTGGTTGCCTTTTATCTATTACTGAAGAGTTCTGGGTTTAGATTACTGGTATTGTTGTTCTGGTTACTGTATTCTGAAAATTTATTGGTTGATTCCTTGGTTGATTATAAAAGGAGATTGGGTGATTCATATGTACTTGTTGATTATTTGATGTTCATGGATCCAGTTTGAAAATCCATGAAACGTGGTCCTTAAAGAAGTAGAAGAGCAAAAGGGGGTTGTAGCTCCCTTCCAGGAGAGACTGGAAAACGAGAGAGGGTTGTAGCTCTCTGCAGGTTGTAGCCTGCGTACTGGTAAAGGACTGCACCAGTACAAAATCATTGTAAAAGAAGTTTCTAATTGAAAGAAAGATAGAAAACATATTGCAGCAGGTGGTTTCACCCACATTGGGTTTCCACCTTATATCTGGTGTTTCCTGGTGTGATTATCTGTTTTTCTTGTTCTTGCTCATTATTATATGGTACTGACATACAAACTAATGATCAATATATGAAGAATAAATTAAAGTATAAATCTGGAAGATATATTGAAAAGAATTTAATAATACTGATTCACCCCTCCTCTCAGTATTATTTCCAACACTACCTTCACTTGTTAGCATTCATTCCTGGCTAAAAGTATATCCTCTTTATGGTTTTCATCATCTTTGATATAGAGGGTGACCTGAGTAAGGTCTTTTATGGAACTTATCCATGATGAGCTTCCTTAGTTCTTGGGTACTCAGAACATACTTCTGATTCTTGAATATTAAGATCCCTTCATCATTAAGTTTGTATCTTCTACTCAATGATTTGTCTCATTGTTCTTGTCAACATTTCTTCACATGTTGATAATGCTCATCATTCAGCAACCCTTATTTAATTCCCCCATTGAGGTCAAATGAGCACGTGCCTATGGCTGCTAGGTGAACTTCTTACACACTTCTACTAAGTGAATTTTCCACCTTATTTTATTTTCCCTCGATGTGCTTGACTTCAAAAATTAATTCATTAATCAAAGCCAACCACCTAGATTGTCTAGCAGTTATCTCGAGTTGGTAAAACAAATATTTCAGACCACCGTGATCAGTCATCCATGAAAACCTCCTCCTGATTAGGTAATGTTTCCACATTTCTAGTGCATGTATAATGGCTTCTAGTTCTAAATCATAGGTGACATAGTTCCTTTCATGCTCATTCATCTTCCTGGATTTGTATCAAATCACATGCCCTTCCTTCATTAGGACTCCACCAAGTCCTTCCTTACAAGAATCAATGCAAACAACGAAATCTTTATTTGGGTCATCTATTCTTAAGAGAGGTGTACATGTGAGTAGACTCTTCAGTTATTCAAAATTGGTTGTGCATCCAGGAGTACACTAAATTTTTACTCCTTTTCTATGCAATGTAGTGATGGGATGCCCAATTTTTGAGAAGTTTCAAATGAATCTTCAATAGAAACCATCCAACCCCATAAATGATCTAACCTCTGTCACATTTCGGGGTGTGGGATAATCCATTATTTCTTTCATCTTCCATGGATCCACAACCACTCCTTCCTTTGGGATTGCATGACCCAAGTAATGAACCTAGGTTTGGAAAAACTCGCAAGTGTTGATGTTGGCATATAATTTATGTTCTTTGAGAAATTGTAGCACATCCCTCAGGTGATTCTCATGCTCCTTTTCATTCTTTGAATATATTAGGATGTTATCCACAAAGATCAACATGAATTTATCTAAGAATTTCCTAAGCACATTGTTCATAAGGAACATAAAAGTCATTGGAGCATTTGTAAGTCTAAATGGAACTACTATGAATTCATAATGTTTATACCTCCTTTTGATTGCAATCTTGTGAATGTCCTCCTCCTTGATTCATACATAGTGGTAACCTAACCTTAGATTGATCTTGAAAAACACTGCAACCCCTCTTAATTGATCAAACGGATCATCAATCCTGGGAAGTGGGTATTTATTCTTCACGGTGGATTTATTTAACTACCTGTAGTCGATACACAAAGACAGTGTTCCACCATTTTTCTTCACAAATAGTGTTGGGGCTCCCCATAGTGATATGATGGGTCAAATATACCCTTTTTCCATCAATTTTTTTAGTTGTAATTTTAGTTCAACGAACTTAGGCATTCTCATGCAATATGGGGCTTTCGTTGTTGGTGGTTTTCTCGAAATCAATTTGATTGTGAAATCAATGTCTCTGCTAAGCAGAAGTCCTAGAATTCCTCTAGAAATATATAGTTATATGGTATTAATACCAGATATTTCACAAAAGGATCAGTGTTGGTCTCCTTTTCCTCTGTGATTTGGATGGTGTAAAGGGAACAACCCTTCCTACTATAACACTTCCCCTGTATTACTAAGATCATTATGAGTGTTATCGGTATTTTCATACCCTGTAACGTGATTTAGTCACTTTCTTCTTTGAGATATTCCAACACTTTGTCATAGAAATCTACCTTTGTCTTGTGGACTGCCATTCAATCCCTTTCTACCAGGACACCATATGATCCCAAAGGCAGTCTTAAATTTAATTGTTGTAGTAATACTCCCAAGTTGTACAGTGAAAGACTTAACCATCTATGTTATTCTTCTCTCTATTCTAGTGTGTTGTAGTGAAAACTCAATGCCCCCATTTTTTACTTATTTATTTCAAATAATGGGGACCCTTTCCATCAATTTTTGGCTAAATCACCTTTTTAATATTTTCTTTTGGTTAAGTATCCTACAATTTTTCCATTTTTTTCATTTTCATCGGATTTCTATTTTCACTACTTCATCGAGTTCGTCTTTTCTCTAGATTTCCATTGATACTTGTTTCACTTCATTTGGTTACCTAGTTTGCAAATGGTACTTATCTGAAGTTTGATAATTTTTACCGCTTGGATTAAAAAAATGTACAAAATGTATACTATTTTAATTTTTGTAAATAAATTAGTAATTCATTGTAGATATTAATCCCTAGTTAATTTTTAATAATTATTTCATTTTTTACTAATGGTCCTACAAAATCACCGCAGCCAAATTGTAGAACAATTAAAATTATGGGTTTTGGAGATCTCGGTAATTTATTCCAATTCCCAATTTTAAAAGAAATTGCAAGACCTGAAATCTCAAAAACGCAAAGTGGTTCTAGTTCATTCTGTTAGATATTTAATATTTTGTGGTTGTAGTTCATTTTTTCGGACCTTTGATATTTAGTGGTTGTAGTTTATAATTGACGGAACTCACTCCACGTGGTCTCCACTTCACTCCTCATATCAGAACCCTGGTTGCCATGAACTCCTTATCTTCCTCACTCCTTATTTCTCTAATATTTTGATATCACCCTCCTTATTCCTCTCTATCCTTCCTCTTTCTCTACACCTTATAACTCCTGAAACCTCACCATACTTCACTCCCCAGTTCATATTGGAACCCTAACACTTTTTACATATCGGAAGTTTGTTTTTAAAATCCCCGATATCCAACTTCCTTCGATATATACAAGCTTAACAGCATAACATTTCATTCCTGGGCACTCTCCATATCGGGCCCTGGGATATCGTAACAATGCATAATAATTGCATTGAAAATTCTCGATATTTCAAAAAAGTCGATGGCTCTTGTCCTCCGATGGCTTGGTCAAACATATTGACTTAGTTTTGTAATATATGAAAATAATAACTTTTATGAGTTTCATAACACATTCAGTTTTGTAACACAGTGGCATAATTTTATTTTAATAAATCATTTGATATTATTCATATTTTAATTAAATTGTAAATTTAATTTTAATATTTGAAGTATGTATATATATATATATTATATATATATATATATATAATATATATTATATATATATATATATATATATATATATATTGTAAGCTTGGTAGGACTACATCTTCATCATGTCCAACTCCTCACCCCGATAAGGGGGATAGCACAAGAATTGAACCCAAAGACTTCGGGTTTGGTGAGACTTCATTTCCAGGGTCATTGCTAATTGAGCTAACCCAAGCGAACTAATTTATTTGTAAATTAATTAACATGTAATTAATTTAATTAATTGGTATAATAATAATTTGTATATAATTAATTTAATAATTTTAATTAATTAATAACTAATTAATGTTAATTGTATAGCTAACTAGAATTAGAATTTTCAATTAAAATGTCTAATTTTAGCCTAGGTCGTGAATATTCTAGAATTCTAGCAAACTCAACACTTCAACTTTGGAAGCTCATAAGTTGAGTTTTACTTAGCCAAATGAGGCCCAAGACAGATTATTAGATAGATAAAATCATGGAGAATGTTTTTGAAGTGGTTACATGACCAGATTCTAACATTTAATGAGTCTAAAATTTAGCAGAAAATCAAGCTCCGAATTTGTAAACAAAATTAAAATTTTTAGTTTAATTTTTTTCATTTTCATTTGCTCATAGCCTTTGTTGAGTGCAGATCCACTCGACTATGTTCTCTTTGACCAATAGGATCTTTACAAGGATTAATGAAAAGTTGATATTTTCTTTTATTTATTTATTTATTTAATTGAGCTTTGATTGGAGAAATTTTATTTTCTAGATTTGGTATTTTAAATTTTAGTTTGTATTTTAATTAAATTTTAATTGGCTTTGGGAGGAAAAAAGTTGAAGAGATGAGCAAGAGAATATTTCAATGAATGGAACTACTCCAACAAACAAACAAACGAATAAATAAACAAAAATGGACCAATCAAAATTTTTGGAGCATAATTATTCTTCAACAGCTCTCCTGTTTGGAATTAATTTTTGTAATTATAAATATTAGTTTGTAGAATGGAGAAAGGGTTTCTCTTCTCTACAATTCTTGAATTCTTAAAAGCACTATTATAATAGGGATTTAGAGTTGTAGGTGAGAGGAGAGTAAAATCTCAGATCTGGGGATAATTTTGAGAAATTTCTTTTGCATTCTGGACTATGTTCGGAGGGCTGAGTTTTCACTACCGCAACTCGATTTTTTTGTAGCAGAGTTCAAGAATTGTAAATGACTATTGGATATCAGAGCTAGCGAAATAGTTTTAGTAAATTGGTATTTAAAATACTATTGTGTTTATACTGATTTCATTTTATAATGGCATAAATGTGTCATTTTCATTCATATTTGTGCATTATTGTCTATGTGAGTAATTTGCCTCAATTATCTGTTGTTATTTATCTCTATCTTGTGTGCTGAACTCTGATTTCTGAGTAACTATTTACTCAGAAATCATCCTTTTAATTTTGATTTAACAAATAGTAATATTTTGTGAACTATTTCCTTATACTATTGTTCAACCATTCGAGTTACTGATTTAATAATCATCATCATTTTGTGAACTACTTCCTAAATGTTGTTGATTAATTATTCATGTTAATAGATCTCTGAACATAATGTGTTTTGGTATTCATAATATTAGTTAATTGAACTATTACATTAGCTTGATATTCATTATAAGCTAGACATGTTTAAATCTCAATCATTTAATTACTTTTCTCTCGGTTGGGTCAGATCTAAATCTTCCTAATCGAGGTAGGTTTAGGATTTCTTTCATTTTGTTTGTATTCTAGTATTAGTTTGCATTTAGATTTAATTATGTCTTTCTAGAAGTCCTCTTATCAAAGAGGCAAACTTTAGTTTTGGTTTGGCTGAGCCCTAGATAAGCTTAAGGATTAATTTCTTACCTGGTCAACAAGAAATGTCAATCTGATATCTCTTTCTATTGGTAGCTAAAAGTCATACTTTAAGCCAATAGAGATAGAGAGAAGGTAACTTGACCTAGTTTAACCAGTTGGAACCACCATTCCAAACGGAAAAGGAGTTGTTTTAAGTTCTCGATTAGGTGGTCTCCCTTATAATGTTGAGTCAAACATTTCGAGCCTACAACAATTTTGGCACTAGAAGGAGGGTATGAAGACTTTTTATCTTTTGGAGTTTTTGTATTTTAAAGTTTTATTCATAATGGACCCTCTTAAACTTCCAATTTGGAGTTGTATCTGCCAATACTCCATTAGAAATAGTAAGACACTTGTCAAAGGTAAAGTTTAATGGTAAGAAGAATGTTTCTACATTTGATCATGTCTTACATTTTATTCAAAATTTTGCAAATTCTACTTTTCATTATATTGATGAAGGTATTCTATGCAGAATTTTTACTCTTACATTCTCAGGAAAAGCTAGAAACTGGTGTCAATCTCTTCTAGTTGTTGGGTGTGGAGCTTGATTATCTTCTTTATTCAGAGGTATCACCCCATTGGAACCTATTTCGTAATGTGGCGGGAACGCCGCCTGTAATATTTGTGCTACAAGGGGGGTCCATGAGGGCAGCACCCCCGAAGCTAAAAATAGATGTAAAATTGTCTTGTAAAATTTTTTAATTTCGTAGTCAATCTGGGTTGTTCATATGCAGATATTTGATGGTATAAGTTTATATTTAATTTAGGGTTTTTTCCCTAAAAGGAAACTGCTCGCTATATATGAAGGAATTGTATTGTGTCTATGTCGATCTGTATTTTGAGTGAGAAAGAGAGAGGAGATTGTGTGAGAGTGAAGAGGGAATTACAGCGGATCTGTTGTAGGTTGTATCTCTTCAGTTTGTTGGATAATATAAAAGGAAGGACTGGATGTTTCTTTGTGGACATAGCCCAAATTGGGTGAACCACGTATATCTGTGTCTCTCTTATTTTATGTGTTTTCTATGTTTATGCTTTTGCAATATATTTTATGTGTTTTCTATGTTTATACTTTTGCAATATATTTTATGTGTTTCATTGCTCTATAATATATAATTCTCTAACAACTGGTATTAGAGCCGAAGGTCTATTTGGCTGATAAACTCACAGGAGAGAAGGGTTCCTAGTTCAAGTGGGAGCAATGGCAGAAGATGGTAGGTTTAGGGTCAAAAAAATTAACGGCCAAAACTACCAGCTATGGAAGATGCAGATGGAATATTATCTGTATCAGAGGGATCTGTACCTACCATTGAGTGGAAAGACAAAGAACCGACGAGTATGACAAACATAGAATGGGATATTCTCGACAGAAAGTCACTTGGAAAAATACAGCTATGCTTAGTGGTGAAGGTAGCCTTTAATATTTCAAAGGAAACGATAACAGAGAGTTTAATGAAGGCATTGGCCAAACTATATGAAAAACCCTCGCCCTCAAATAAGGCATTTCTTATGAAGCATTTATTTAATATGAATATGTCAAAAGGTGGATCTGTTGTTGATCATTTAAATGAATTCAATACAGTTACCAATCAGTTAAGTTCTGTAGGGGTAACTTTTGATGATGAAGTTAGGGCTCTATTATTTCTATGCTCATTGCCAAAAAGTTGTAATGGTTTATTTATGGCCATTAGTAACTCTGTCTCTGGATCTAATACTTCAAAGTTTGATGATGTTGTTGATGCAATCCTTAGTGAGGAAATGCGTTGGAAAAGCTCAAGTGAGACATCAGGCAATGCTTTGACTGCAGAGACTAGGGGAAGAAAAATGAAAAGAAGAAAAAGCCCAAGATATCGCAGTAAGCCGAGGAAAGGGAGATCCAAGTCTAGATTGGGGATAGCGCACTGGAAATGCAGGAAGAAAGGACACCTGAAGAAAGATTGCAAGTCTCGAAAGGAAAAAGAAGGAGACGCACAGCAAGAAAACAATCATGAAGTAAATTTGATAGGTGATGTGTTGCAAGATGCTTTGATTCTTTCATTAGAAAATATTATTGATGCCTGGGTGGTAGATTCGGAGGCCTCATTCCATGCCACACCTGATATGAAACTTTTCATGATTATGTTCAAGGAGATTTTGGACAGGTTTGATTTGGTGATGATAAACCCTGTAAAATCATTGGCATGGGTATAATTTTCATAAAATAGCAAAATGTAAATCAATGGTTATTAAAGGAGGTAAGGCATGTTCCAGATCTGAAGAAAAATCTGATTTCAACAGGGAATTTGGGAGGTGAAGGTTGTGCAACTACTTTTACAGATAAAACCTGGAAGGTCACTTAAGGATGTTGGGTTGTGTTATTCTTTCCACGACTAGCCCACGTAGTGAACTAGGGGGTTGGAGGGGGGGTGGAGTCCCCCCTTCATTGTGCCCATTGTGCAACGGTGGGATCACAGGGGGCGTGGCAAGCCCCCCTGTCCGAGGGGTTTGAGGGAGGTAGGTAGCCCCCCTCTAAGGGGTCTGAAGCAGTGCCCCTGGAAAAAAAAAAATTGGACCCTATATTAGATTGGGAGGACCTGCCTATGGTTTTGTGCATGATTTTGGACGCGATGGTTTTCGGTCCATGGTTTTGGACGCGATGGTTTTTGGTCTATGGTATTGGATGCTTCGGCATGTATAAATATGTATTGTAACATTGAAAGGAACATAATGAAAAATCAAGTTGGTAGTCCCAATTTTGGGATCCAGGGGAAAATATCTATGTATATCTATTTTATGTGTTATGCTCTCACATTGTTTATTTTCTGTGTTTTAGAATTCGTATGCGGGTAGTTTCTATATGGGGTTAAAACCTACAAAGGATCCCTAGTAATAGCAAAAGGAGAAAACGTTGGTACATTATATTTATGTAATGGTATTTCTAATTCTATTAATGCTTTAACCTCTACATGAGAAGATACGACATTTTGGAATCATAGGCTTGAGCACATGAGTGAGAAGGGGATGCAAATTCTTTACTCAAGAAATTTGTTGCCAGGTTTGAAGCATGTTGATTTAAAATTCTATGAGAATTGTGTTTATGGGAAACAGAAGAGAGTCAGATTCCTCAGAGTTGTGAAAGAAAATAAGAGCGAAAAATTAGATCTTGTGCATACAAATGTATGGGGACCTGCTCAGGTATCATCTCTCGGTGGCTCTGATTATTATGTTACTTTTATTGATGATGCAACCAAAAAAACCTAGATTTATTGTTTTCGAAATAAATCTGATGTATTTGATACTTTCAAGAAATGGAAAGCTTTGGTTGAAAATGAAACATGAAAAAGGTTAAAGTGTCTCAGATCAGACAATGGAGGTGAATATTGCAGCAAAGAGTTTGATAGGTATTGTTGAGAGAATGGAATTCACAAAGAGAAGATAGTTCCATGAACACCATAAGAAAATGGTGTGTCAGAAAGGATGAACAGGACAATCATGGAGTGTGCAAGGTGCATGAGATTGCATGCAGGATTGCCTTTACAATTTTCGGAAGATGTTGTAGATACTATTGTTTATCTAATAAACAGAGGGCCTTCAAGTTCCTTGGATGCTAGTATTCCAGAGGAGGCATGGACAAGTAAAAAGGTAAACTACTCAATTTTAAATACTTTTGGTTGTGAAGCCTTTGTCCACATTAATTATTTTGGTTATCACTTTTATGATTATGAAAAACACAAAATCATTAGAAGAAGAGATGTCATATTCAATGAAAAGGTTTGTATAAGGATCGGCTGCAGGAAAAGAAACAGGAAAAAGAAAATAGAGAATGTACAGTGCTTGATGAGATCACAAAAAAAGTGATGGTGCCGGAAAATCATAATGATCAACAACGAGAACATCAATAGCAACAAGCACCTCAAACACCTGAAAGTGGTGTTAGAAGATCTAGTAGGATAAGTAGACCCCCTGAACAATACTCTCCTTCATTATATTATGTATTTTTGTCTGATTATGGTGAACCAGAATAGAAGTGCAGATATAAACCAGGAAGAAGTGGGAGCAAGCCATGAAAGAAGAGATGGACTCCTTAGCACATAGCCAGACTTGGGACTTAGTCAAGTTGCCTGTAGGTAAAACAACATTGCAGAATAAATGGGTTTACAAGTTGAAGGAAGAAGATGGAGGTAGAAAAAGGTATAAAGCTAGACTTGTGGTGAAAGGGTTTACAAAGAAAAAAGGTATAGACTTTGATGAGATATTTTCTCCTATCGTGAAAATGACTTCAATCAGAACTATTTTAAGTCTAGTAGCAGCTAAAGATTTGCATCTTGAGAAGTTAGATGTAAAGAAAACCTTTCTCTATGGGGATTTGGAGGAAGAGATATATATGCAGCAGCCACAAGGATATGAGGTAAAAGGGAAGGAGAAACTAGTGTGCAGGTTGAAGAAGAGCTTGTATGGCTTAAAATAGGCTCCAAGGCAGTGGTATCTAAAAAAGACAAAATGATGGCAGCTATATTATATTGTTATTGTATGTAGATGACATGGTTGTTGTAGGTTCTAACATGCAAGAAATAAATGTGCTCAAAAGGAAATTGGAAAACTCATTTGCAATGAAGGATTTGGGTGCTGCAAAACAAATCCTTGGTATGAGAATAGCTAGAGACAGGAAGAATTGCAAACTAACATTGTCTCAAAATGAGTACATAGAAAAGGTGTTGAAAAGGTTTAATATGCAAAATGCAAAACCAATTAGTATACCTTTGGCTAGCCATTTCAAATTAAGTAAGAAGGCGTGTCCCAAGACTCAAGAAGAAATGGCTCATATGTCTAAAGTTCCATATGCATCAGCAGTTGGAAGCTTAATGTATACAATGGTCTACACAAGGCCTGATATTGCACATGCAGTGGGAGTTGTAAGTAGGTACATGAACAATCCAGGAAAATAACATTGGATGGCGGTGAAGTGATTCTCAAGTATTTGAGAGGTACCACAATTCAAACATTATGCTTTGGTGGTTCAAACATTGCTCTACAAGGATATGTTGATGCAGATATGGCAGGTGACAGAGATAATAGGAGGAGCACTACAAGATATGTATTTATTGTAGGTGGAACAACTGTCAGTTGGGTTTCAAAAATCCAAAGTGTTGCTGCACTTTCAACAACAGAAGCAGAGTATGTTGCTGCTACAGAGGCTAGTAAAGAAATGATTTGGTTACAAAGGTTTCTGAATAAATTAGGTAAGAAGCAGGAGTTGATAGGTTATACAGTGACAACCAAAGTGCCATACATCTTGCAAAGAACTCTCCATTTCATTCCAAGACTAATCATATAGAACTCAAGTACCATTTCATACAGTCAACATTGGAAGATGGACAGTTGAAGCTGGAAAAGATACACACTAGCCAGAATCCTGCAGATATGTTAACAAAAGTTGTAACTAGGGAGAAACTGAGAATATGATCAGTTTCATTGGTCTTCAAGTATGATGAAGAAGATTAGAAACAACTAGGTCCAAAGTGGAGTCATTGTCTAGCAAATGAAGCAGCGGTCGAGTTGCTATAATCAATCTCCAATTGGGAGATTGTTAGGTGTGGCGCCTGATTATCTTCTATATTCAAAGGTCAATCTGGGTTGTTCATTAGGCAGATGATCTGATGGTAGAAGTTATGTTTAATTTATGTTTTTTTGCCCTAGAAGGCAACCCCTCACTATATATGACGAAATTGTATTGCGTCTATGTATATCTATATTCTGAGTGAGGAAAAGGGAGGAGATTGAGAGCGAAGAGGGTGTCTCAGTAGATATACTGTAGGTTGTATCTCTTTAGTTTGTTGGATAATATAATAAAAGAAGGATTTCCTGTTTCTTCGTCGATGTAGCCCAAACTGGGTGAACTACGTATATCTGTGTCTCTCTTGTTTTATGTGTTTTCTATGTTTATATTTCTGCAATATTTTATGTGTTCCATTGCTCTGTAATATATAAGTTTCTAACATTAAAGGGTTGTTTGAAATCATCATTATAAGTTAAAATTCTAGATTCTAAAAGAACATATTATACCAGGGTTCATCCTTATCCACAACCTGCTACAATTGTTGATGACCTGATAGAATCTTAAGAAAATCTAAAAAGGTAGAAAGTCAAGGAAGGGTTAGTCAGTTAAACAAATCAAATTCTCCTCCTAAAGAGTTATCAATCTTAGAGGATATTCAATTTGACTTGTCATTTGAGCATTCTTTGTTTTGTACCAAATTTGAAAATTCAGTCTATGATACTGTAATAGATCCCAATTTTATTCAATTTATTGAATCAAAGAAGGATATTGTACATCATGATTTAGATCAAGATATTCTGGATACTTTTGAAAAACTTGATGAGTTAACCTCAACTTTGATAAGGCATATAGATGAAGCGTATTTTCAATAGTTAGTTGAATTCACTACACTAACTGTTGCTACCCCTGAACACTCTATAGTATCTTCAGAAACTGTAAATACAATCTCATTCAGTACCCCGTCACCTATAATATCCACCACAATTCATTCCACAAAGCCATTCATACCTAAACTTCCTCTCCAACCTAACTTTTCAAGTTCATCTTCAAGCAACGCTACTTCACCTTCCAATCAAGCTAAAATTTTAGCCATGGTAGATAGATATGCACCTTTCGCCTTACAAGCTACTTTACATGCTAAGCCACAGGATCACCAAAGTAAACTTTTGCAGTTTGATGGTATTGGTTAGTATACTGCTCAACAACATGTAAATAAAATGACATATTATTTTAAGTTACATGAAGTTGATGAGGTGGATGTACAAATGAGATTATTTGCACAAACACTAGTAAGAGATGTTAAAAAGTGGTTTAAATATTTACCTCCTAACCATATTGCTGACCTAGCTACTTTCCACCAATTGTTCATAAATAGGTGGGAAAGAAAGAAAAAACCTCTCCAAATATTATCTGAATATGAGAACATAAGGAGATCTCCTAGTGAATCTGTCCAGGATTACTGTACTAGGTTTAACAACATTTATAATGCAATTCCAGCAAATATCAGACCCCCACCAGACCTTGCCCTAATTAAATTTCCAGATGGTTTTTATGCTGACATGTCCTATCAATTAAGAGAAATAAACCCTGCAACTTTAGAACAAATGCAAAGTGATGCAGTTAGTGTAGAAGCTAACTTATTGGCTAAAAGAGCCAGGATGAGGAATGAGAGGAGAGTTACCATTAAAGAAGAACCATCCACTTTATATGTTAAGATTGATATTTTAGTTAAAAGTGTAGAAAGTCTAATGGATAGGTTAGAGAATATGGAAAGAAAGCCTCATTGGGAAAATCAACAAGGACCCCAAATTAGGAACCCCAACTTTAGAAAAAAATCCCAATACTAGAAAATCAAGTGAAGTTGTACCCGATCAATAGGTTAGACCACCTTTCTAGGAAAATTATGCTAAAAGTTCACAACAACATGAAGCAGACCAGGACACCATGATAAACTTGATGGGAGTAAACAATGAGGATTCCATTTTTCTTACTTAGGAAGAACAAGAATTGTACATGTTACAACAATTACAATTAGAGTGTGGAAAGTCGTTTGAATACAAACAAGGCTAGGAATCTGATATCTACAAAGTTCATAAACAATATAGACTTAGAAGCAAAAAGAACACAAAATTCCCTCTTAAGAAATTAGTCCAAACCCAAACTAAGAAAATAGTAGAAGCCCCTGTGACCAAAATCCTACAAATTCTACCTAAAGGAACCGAGGAGGCTTCCAACCCAAAAATTGTGGATGTAACATCAATTGCAACTCAACTTCAACTACAATTCAAACTTCAAATGCAATTCAAACTGTTCCAAAGAAGAAAATTGAAAACAAAACAGTTGACTAACAAACTGAATTACCAAATGTTGATAGAGAAGGCAAGAATATAGAAACCATGATTGCTAAGAATGAAATCATTCAATTAGGAAAAACTCAAATACCATTCAATATCAAAATTGAGATAGCCAAATTGAAAATAGTAGTTCCTTTAACAGAACTGGTAAAAAATGAATCATACAAAGCACAAATCATTGAAACACTAAACATAGGTGAAGGCGAAGATGTTGTAAACCTTAATGATGATCAACCTGAGTTGTTATTTGGCCCAGAAGTAAATGGAAAAAATAAACAAAGGGGTATCCCTCAATTCTATATTGGCTTAAATGTTCATGATAAAATCTTACATAACGCTATGTTAGATTTAGGAGCATCTCGTAACCCAATGCCTAAAGTAGTCATGGAAAGGTTAAACTTATACATCAGTAGACCCTAGAAGGACATGTTTTCCTTTGATTCTAGTCATGTCAAATGTCTTGGCCTGATAAAAGATCTATGTGTAACTCTAGTCCAGTTCCTAGTAAAGAGTATTATTATGGATATAGTAGTTGTTGATATCCCACCCAAGTATGGTATGTTGTTATCTCACTCATGGGGAGCAAAAGTACAAGGGTCATTGCAATTAGACATGTCATATGCTACCATTTCTGTATTTGGTCAGCAAAGAATGCTTTACAGAGAGACCTTGATGAAATACATGGCAAGTAGTTCAGAAAGACCACAAAATTATCCTATTTATTCCATGCATTTTGATCTGGACTCATTTATCTTATATAATTCAGACAATGGAAAAGATAAAATCACAATTGTAGAAGAAAAACACAAAGAAATTGATAGTGAAAACATAACACATGAATCTCTATGGCATTTAGATTTTGATGGCTCTGTAAATATATCAGGAGTAGGAGCTAGAGTATGGATCTACAATTTAGAAAGTGATCATTCAGAAGGAAATGCTTTCAGATTAAATTTCAAATGCACTAACAACATGGCAGAATACAAAGAATTAGTGCTAGCCCTTCAAATTGTAAGAAAACTAGGAGCTAAAAGAGTTCCCATCATGGGAGACTTGGAACTCATTATAAAACAAGTCAAGGGTGAGTACATTACTAATAACCCTAGACTTAGCTGTTACAGAGAAACCATCTTAGACTTGATAAATTGTTTCCTTGAAACTGACTTTGTTGTCATTCCAAGAAATCAAAACATGCAAGCTCATAGCTTAGCCACTTTCTCCAACACATGCAGGTTACCCTTCCAACCAAATCATCAGTACACAGCTGAGGTAAGACATAGACCAACCATAACTGATAATTTAAAGTATTGGCAAATTTTTTCACATGACAATCAAATTCGTGATTTTATGATTTCTGAAGGAGAATTTTGAAATAGTAATATAGACACTGACTGTACATCAAATTATACCATAAACAATGAAATAGATGTAAATAATGTAAATAAGCTAGAACCAACTAAATTCACCAAACTAGAAATAGAACAACTAGAAACAGTTGAAATTGAGGAATTAATCAGTGATGAATCAGAAGTTTTGAACCTCAAAGACAACTTTTGCCTAAGGGGTTAGCCCCACTAGAAGACCTCTTTAGCTCCAATGATGTCTCTAGAAAACCTAAAATGGATCCTATAAGGTCAGAGATAGAGAAGTGCAACATAGGAACAAAAGAAAATCCTAAGCTTATCAAGATATCCAAGACACTACCCCCAACTGAAAAGATGAAGTACATTAGCTTGTTTAAATAATTCCAAGATGTCTTTTCCTGGAGTTATGAAGACCTCGAGTCTTATGATACCAGCATTATCCAGCATAAGATACCAATTAAAGAAAATAAGAAACCCTTTAAACAAAAGATAAGGAGACGAAACCTCGTTCTTATGCCATTAATAGAGAAATAAGTTAAAAGGATGTATGATGCTCAAATCATAGCACCCATCTGATATGTTGATTGGGTCTCTAATTTAGTCCCCACTAGAAAGAAAACAGGAGAAATGAGACTCTGTGTTGATTTCAGAAACTTGAACAAAGTATCATTGAAGGATAACTATCCCATCCCTAAAATGGATCACATTCTCTAGAGGGAAGTAGGGTCATCTAGAATTTCATTACTTGATGAATTTTCTAGATATAATCAAATCCTAGTCCAACCCGAAGATCAAGCAAAGAATGTGTTCACCACTCCTTGGGGAACTTTCATGTATTTGAAAATTCCCTTTGGATTAATGAATGTTGGAGAAACATTCCAAAGAGCCATGGACATAGCCATTGCAAAGGAAATCCATGACTTTTTAGTCATCTACCTAGATGATATCACAGTGTTTTCCAAGTCAGATAATGAACATATAGATCATCTAAGAAGAGTATTCATAAAATGCAGAAAGTTTGGCATATCCTTAATTCCTAAAAAATCACTTTTTGGATTAGAAGAAGGAGAACTCTTCGGACACAATCTCAAAAGAGGGCATTAAAATTGATCCAGCTAGAATAGAAGCAATCCTAAATATCAGTCATCATATGAGCATTAAAGAATTACAAGCATTCTTAGGAAAAATAAATTTTCTTAGAAGATTCATTTCTAACTTAGAAAAACTAATTAGATATTTGAATAACATGTTAAAAAAGGGTTCAACAGTTAAATGGACAATAGAGGCTAAGCAGTCTTTTGAAGCAATCAAAGAAGCCCTTACTAAAATGCCTGTCCTGATAAGTCCTAATTTTAATGGAGATTTCATAAATTTTTCATTTGCTTCAGAGCACACTATTACAACAGTCTTGTTGCAAAAGAATGATGAGGGTTATGAACAACCCATAGCTTTCTTCAGTAAAACTTTGAGAGATGTTACACTAAAGTATAATATAATGGAAAAGAAAGCACTTGCTTTAGTGGAAGCCATAAAATATTTCAGAGTGTATATCATATACTCTCACATAATAACATATGTTCCAAACTGAGTGGTAAAGGACATTCTAACTCAAAATGGGCCTGATGGAAAAACAGGAAAATGGATTGCCACCATACTAGAATATAACATTGATATCAAGCCTACACAATTTATTAAAGGCCAAGGTTTAGCCAAAACCATGGCTGAGTCGAACTGTCGAGCCTTAGACATAAATTTCATTGCTACCATAGATGATTAGGAAGAGACGGCAACTCCACAAATGAGTGAGACTTTTATAGATTCACCCTGGTATGTGGACATTATATTCATTTTACTCAACCTACAAGCTCCTCCTGGTTTATCTAGAACTAAAAGTAGATTCCTAAAAATGAAAGCAACAAAATATTGTATCTTAGACAATGTTTTATTTTGGAAGATCATGGTGGCATTCTATTAAATTGTTTGTTAAAAGATGACGTTGAAAAATAATTCAAGATTTCATGCAGAAGATCGTGGGGGACACCTATATTGGAAAACAATTGCTGATAATATTTTGAGGGCAATTTTTTATTGGCCCACCCTTTTTCCAGATGTCAGAAGATATGTGACCTCCTATCACAAATGCCAAATATTTGAAGGAAAGAAGAAACTCTTACCATTACCCCTCAACCCTGTCTTAGTAGAAATGCCTTTCCAACAATGGGGTTTAGACTTTATTGGGGAAATTCACCACCCTCCTCTGTCCAACATAAATGGATTTTGACAACCACTGATTACTTCACCAAGTGGATAGAAGCCATCCATTCTAGACAAGCCACAAATCATATCATTATTTCATTTCTTGAGAACGACCTCCTGTCTAGATTTGGGTGCCCACAAAATCTCATCATTGATAATGTTGCTGCCTTCAAATCTAGGAAAATAGTATATTTTTGTAACCGATACCATATCACCATAATAAATTCCATTGTCGATTACCCTCAAGGTAATGGACTTGTAGAATCTTCAAATAAAAGCCTAGTCAACATCATCAAGAAGCTGTTAGAAGATAACAAGAAAACCTGGAACAATGTAGGTTTTAACTCCATACAGAATTTACCTACATATGAATTCTAAAACATAGAAAATAAACAATGAGAGAGCATAACGCATAAAACACATATACATAGAGATTTTCCCCTGGATCCCAAAACCGGGACTACCAACTTGAAGTTTTCATTATGTTCCTTTCAATGTCACAATACACATTTATACATGTCGAAGCATCCAATACCATGGACCGAAAACCATTGCGTCCAAAACCATGGACCGAAAACCATCGCGTCCAAAAACATGTGCGAAAATCATGCACAAAACCATA
>APFE030962455.1:85376-104842 GCA_000404065.3 Pinus taeda | reverse complement strand
ATGATTTTCAAGAGATTGGAGTATCACAATCTCCTCTTAGTCCTGATTCTAAGGACTATGAGAGCAGTAGTGATGAAGAACAGGATGAGAGCAGTAGTGATGATCCAATGATGGAGATGTTGCCAAGAAATATTGTATCGAGGAGTAGGAGCAGACCTTTTTGTATCAATGCAAACTATTCTAGTTATACAAGGGGTAGAGAAGAATATCTGACGAGAAGAAGTTCTATCAGCACTCTCATTTCAAGTGAATGTTGCCAAAAAAATTGCTTGAAACGTATGGATTTCACATTTGCATTAGAAAGCAGGAAGAGATATTTGTCAATGAATAAAAGGATGCAAAACTCATATTTAGTTAGATGCATGCAATCTACATTGTCAGGTTATGATTATCATATTAGGAATTTATTATTGTGTAGAAAAGCTTTCAAAATGTTTCATTCAATTGGGAATTTTCGACTCTCGAGAATTCAATAAAATTTGGAAAAGGATTCCACATTTTATTCAGAAGTACGTTAGAAAAGACAGTTTGGGCCATTATCAAATACTGCAATGTCATGGATGAAAGATTTCTTTTCAAAGCATGGAGAGTGTATGACAAATAGAGAGACAATACATATTCCAGATAATTTTCAAGACGAGAAATCTACAACTTATACAAAGAATATGCAGAAAGTGTTGAGGGACAGGGCCAATTTACATATCAATATTTTGTGAAGATATGGAAGAAAGAATTCAATAATGTTCGTATTCCTAAGAAGAGAAGGATGGGGATTTGCAGTACATGAGCTTCTCTTAAATCAAAAAGGGAAAAATGTGAAGGCTCAGAAAGAGGTAAGTGTTCATAACTTTTACTTTAAAAATTGTATAGTCATCAACTATGAAAACATATTTCTTAATGAATTTCTTTTATGTTGTGTAGATTTAATTGTCAAAGAACTTCAGGAGCATCGTGAACAACAAACAAATGAAAGGAAGAAGTTGTACAAGCATTGAAAGAAGTGTTATGATAATCTGAATAAATATTTGGGTTTGATAATTGATGGTATGGACCAGAAGAAAACGCTTTTACCACATTTTGTTCGCACAACCAAAAATTTACAAGAGGGAAATTTTATTCAATTTCACTTGGTCGGTTGTATGGTCTTCAATGGGAAAATGTTCCCAAGGGTGTACTTCACAGCTCCAAATATTCATAATGATGCAAATCTGACCATAACCATAATTCATGATGTGATTTCTCATTGGTCTGGTAATCTTCCTGAAGTTTTGCATCTACAATTGGACAACACTTGCTGTGAAAACAAAAATTAGGTTGTTTTTGGATATCTAAACATGCTTGTTGAATTGAGAATTTTTCAAAAGGTAAAGGTTGGTTTCCTTCTTGTTGGGCACAATCATGACCATATTGATCAGATGTTCAGTTGTTTTTCAGTCACATTGAAGAGGAAGGAAGTTGGGAACTTGCCATCACTAATTGAATGTATTAAGAAATCACACATGCCAGAGCCTACTTTTGATGTGTTGGATGCAACTGTTGACATGCAAAGGTTTATTCTGGGATCATATGGTGAGGGGAAATGCATTGAACAACTTAATGACATTAGCTTCTAACATCAATTTCGTATCAAAAAAATTGATGGGAAAACACTAATGTGGGGCAAGAAGTTTTCAACTACTACAGAATGGGCACCGTCATCAGGTTTGTAATTTTTGGAGTTCATTCCAGATCATCCAATATTTGCATCAAAAATATCGTTATTACAATCAGTTGGTGAAGTTCAGAATGCACGCAGACAGAATAGAGATATAAATTATTTTGATTGCCTGGAAGAAATTAAAAAATGTATTAGATATACATATGAGTACTTTGACATTGCTGATTCAATTTGGTGGGAGTCATTTTTCAATAATCAAAGTGATATCATTTCAAAAACAACAAATGAAGATATACCTTTGAAAAATCCATTTATTTGGCCACAAAATGTGTCGAATGAACATGAGGAAGTAAACATTGTTGAACAAGAAAAAAGTCAAGGTATTATTAATTCTTCACAGGCAACGGAAAGAGAGATGTATATTGGGTCCAGAAGATCTCGTGCACAACGTGAAGCCATGGAAGACCTTTATAGGGGTTCAGTACAGGATATTAAGGAGGGTTGCATGATTGCAGTGCTAGCAGATGGAGATCCCAATGGCTATCCATTTTGTGTTGCTAAAGTTATAAAGCTCTTTACAGAAAATGAGGATGTTACAGGTGTTGAAGTAAATTGGTATGCCACAAATACACACCCATTCAATGGTGTGTATAAGCCAAAGATGGTACTTGACAAAAAAAAAGGTGGAAAAAGAAAAAGAAAGGGTACGAATATGAACCGCCACCGCACAAACATATTACAATTGGAGGATGTTGACATAATTGTTTATGACTTCAATTTAACAAAGAGAGGAACTCTTCGCTTCAAGACGATAGATATTTTGAAAAGGTTGTTATCAGAAGGAACAATGTTGACATGGGAATCTGCTGAAACCAGTCGTAGATCTAGAAGAATTTTGAAACCTAAAATGTTGGGCATGCATGTGGACTCAGATGGGGCACTAGTTGATGAAAGAGAAGAATATGGAACATCTTCGTCAGCATCCAGTCAATCATCTGAAGTTGTGAATTCTGATGGTGTGCAAGAAAATATGGGTGATTTTGAATATTTGTTTAAGACAGTTTATATAACTGATGTATGCATCATATCTTAAAATAAAATTAATGTTTTCCATATGGTGTTAAATGAGAAGTTATGAGGTATTTTTATGTTGTTGGATTATATGTCTTAATTATGATAAATTTTATTGTTTATAATATCTACAATGCAATATTAAATTAGAGATATAATGTATGCTTTATTCAGTATACAAATAATGACTTTTGAATTCATTTAGTGATGTAATTTGTTCATAATGTCATGGTTTTTTAATTTTATAGTTGAAAATTTTTCAATTTCTTTTGTATCTAGCATGTTATGGTTGAAAACATGTTAAATTTATACTTAGGAAAGAAAAATGATATTCTACCAAAAACATTAATGTGTTTTTTCCTCATAAACAACTTTGCTTGAGACATAAAAATTTGGTTTGATTAACATTTTTTAAAATTTTTGAAAATTGACCCTAAAAAAAAAATCATTGTTCTAGTATCATCACTTTCATTTTAAAGCTATATTTTGCACAAAAATTTCATAGTAAATTTTGCAGTCACTGCCATTTTTAAAACATGCTCAAAATTGACGCCTAAAAATAAAAAACGTCGTTCCAGTATACACACTTTTCGTTTTTAGCACTGTTTTTGATGTTTTTTTGGGGTTTTTTGGCGAGAGTTCCCGTTTTGAGTTTATAGTTCTTGTTTCAAAGTTTAAGGTGTTCATCGTCAGTAATAGATAAATAAAAATTTGAACAGAAAGCAGATGGACTATACCTTTCTGGCTGCCTTCTTTCTCGAACTAATCTTCTCATACCTGGAGTTTGTGGTTTTTCATCTTTTGATTCCTCCTCTACTGTAGAGTCTGATTCTTCCTCCTTTAGCTCAAACTCTATCTTCTCAGATTCCTTTGGTTGAAATTCATATTTAATAACATCTTTCACCTTTCTAAACACCACATCTCAGCTGTACACAACCTTCCTTGTTACTAGGTACCAAAGCTTATAACCCTTTAAACCATCCTTATACCCAATAAAGATGCACTTTTCAGAATTACTATCCAACTTGGTTCGCTTCTCCTTTGGAACATGTACATACACATCACATCCAAATACCCTTAGATGTGAAAGAGAGGGTTTTTTACCAGTCCATACCTCTTGTGGAGTCTTATCCTCCATCGTTGATGAAGCTGACCTGTTGACTAGGTAACATGCAGTATCCACCGCCTCTGCCCAGAATTCCTATCCTAACTCGGCACCACTTAGCATGCTTCTTGCCCTTTCCATCAATGTCTTGTTCATTCTTTCTGTAAATCCATTTTTCTGAGGTGTATATGGAGTAGTCTTTTGCCATGATATACCACACTTATTACAGAATTCTTCAAATTCCTTGCTACAAAACTCTCCACCATTATCTATCCTCAACACCTTTATTTTCTTTTATGTCTGATTTTCCATGAAAGCCTTAAATTCTTTAAACCTGTCAAAGGCCTCATATTTCTTCTTAAGGAAATATATCCATGTATTCCTTGAGAATTCATCTATAAATGACACATAGTACACAGACTTACCCAGTGATGGAACCTTCACAGGTCCAAACACATCACTGTGCACAAGTTCTAATATCTGTTTCGCCCTCTTACTACCAGAGGGGAAACTCAACTAATTTTTCTTCCCATATACACAATTTTCACAGAAATAAAAATACAGAGAGCTATTACTCATACCTTCTACCATACCTTTACCATGAAGTATTCGAAGGCCCTTTTCTCCAATATGTCCAAGCCTTTGATGCCACAACATGGTCTTCTCTCTAGAGACCACTAGATTTTTTGCTCCACTTTCAGGAACCATAGAACTGTTGCACCCATCAACAACAGTGCTATCTTGCAGCTTGTACAGAGTTCCAATCTGAACTCCCCACATCAATACCAGTGCTCCTTGAACCATTTTGCAGGTATCCTTCTCGAACACTATTTTTACACCTGCATCATCCAGCTTGCTTACAGAAATCAAATTTCTGGCCAATGCAGGAATATGCAGAACCCCTGGAAGTGTTCTAACCCTTCCACCTTGCAACCTCAACTTTACGTTTCCTTGACCAATGATTCTAGCCTTCCTATCATCCCCTAAGAAGACATCACCACCATCATATTTCTCATACTCGCAGAATCACTCTCTATGGGGAGTAAAGTGAAAGGATGTACATGAGTCAATCAACCATGCCTCATGATCCACATATGTACTTGAAGAAGCCAAGTACACATCCCCACCTTCATCTGAGGTGGTTTTCACCTCTGCAGAAGGAGAATCATCATATCCCTTTCCTTTATCAAGAGCATTAGGTTTATAGTCCCTTTTGAAGTGCCCTTCCTTTCCGCATTTCCAGCACACCACCGTTATAGGTTTTCTTGGAGATTGAGATCTCCCTCTAGATTTATATCTCCCACTCAATGGCTTATTTTTGTTTCTATTTTGGGACCATCCTCGTACAGATAAGGCATCACCATTTTGGCTCTCCATATTTTTCCGTCTCATCTGCTCCGTCAGCAAGGATGAGACTATTTCATCAAACTGCAAGGCAGTTGCATTGCTACCTGTTGCAATAACCAGACTATCCCACGAATCTAGTAGAGAACACAACAAACTAATGAACTTATCTTCATCTGAAATTTTAATATCAACAGATGCTAACTGACTTACCACAGTATTAAATGGATTTAGATGCTCTATCACTGAGTCTTCATCTTTCATCCTTAGGTTATACAACTTTTTCCGCAGGAACAGTTTATTCACCAGAGACTTAGATTGGTATAAAGTCCCTAACTTATCCCACAAAGCCTTCGTCATAGCCTCCCTTGATACATTTAGCAATACTGAATGTGAGACACAAAATCGTATTGTGCTCTTTGCCTTCCAATCCAACTTCTTCCATTCTTCATCGGACACTCCCATTGGTTTAACTTGGATTCATTGTGATCCACTGATCTTTATCCACCAATGAATCCTCCATCTTGAGTTTCCATGGCTCAAAACTCTGATCATTAAATTTCTCGATCTCTATCTTTCCACTTCTCTCCATCTTCTTTCACCAACAGAATTGATCTTGTAGATCTCCCACTGAACAGGGTCTACCACAGGCCTGAGCAAAACCCCTCAGCAACAAAGGCATCCCCTTGAAGCCAAAACAGCTCTGATACCAAATGTATGTTTTAACCCCATACATAAATTACCTGCATACGAATTATAAAACACAAAAAATAAACAATGCAAGAGCATAACACATAAAACACATGTACACAAAGATTTTCCCTTGGATCCCAAAACTGGGACTATTAGCTTAAATTTTTCATTATGTTCCTTTCAATGTTACAATACACATTTATACATGTTGAAGCATCCAATACCATAGACTGAAAACCATCGCATCCAAAACCATGGACCAAAAACCATCGTGTCCAAAAACATGTGTGAAAATCATGCACAAAACCATAGGTGGGTCAGCCCATCCTAACATAGGCTCCAAATCCAAAATTTTCAAGGGCGCTGCCCTGGACCCCATAAAGTGGGGTTACGGGTACACCTCAAACCCCCTGTGACCTCCCCCCTTCTAATCCCCAGTTAACTACGTGGGCTAGTCGTGGAAAGAATATAACACAACCCAACAAATAAAATATTGGTGAACGCCCTATGGGCAGACAAACTTACTATTAAGAAATCTATTGGTACATCTCCTTATCAATTGATATATGGGATTGGTGTTGTTTTTCCATCCTCGTTAGGAGTGTCAGTAATGAAAATGATTCAAGGGCTGCAAGTAGAACCAAATGACATCCAAAGGAGGATAAACCAAACAATTCATTTGCAACAAACAGGGAAGAAGTTTATATCAAATCCCAAGTAATTCAAGACAAAATCAAGAAGATTTTTTATAAGAAAACTAAAGCAGAGGATTTCTTCATAGGTGATCAAGTACCAAAACAAGATTCCAGAAGGGAAGACAAAGGAAAACATGAAAAATTTGACTTTCTCTGGAAAGGCCCATATACTATTTATGGTTACAGAGGAAACAATGTGTTTTTCTTAAAAGAATTAGATGGGACAGACTTACAAAGTGGACCAGTGAATGGTTGAACGGTGAAGCACTATTTTTCAGCGGAATAATAAGTAATTCATTTGTTCTATTCACTGTAAATACCATGGCAAATTTTGGATTGGAGTGGATGATATTCCTGTAAAGTTAAGGCTTGAAGAGGAAATCTTCAGCTTTAAACGATATAACATCATATGTTTGAATAAAGGATATCACAGAAATCAGTTCCAGGTAAAACGCAGTCAAGGTTCCAATGCCACTGATTAGAAAGTTCTTGACATCTCACATGGAGATGCCATCCCTAAGTGGAGCCATTGTTAGGTTCCTATAATAATAGGGATCACAATTTTGAATTGACTATGTTAAGTCTTGTAATATTGTACATACCTTTGCTTTGTTTGCAAATGTTTTCCATATTAAAAAATGAAAGAGGGTATGTCCTAAAAGAATAATCAAAGGACCAAAAGAAAGAAAGATAAAAAAATATTAAAATATGAACCCCACAAAAAGAAACAAAAAGAAATTCTGAAAGTGTTGCACATTCAAATGCCACTAGTCTTTGTTACTTTTCCTTGGCAAATAAAATTGTCTGCAACTTGTCCAAAATGCCACAATTCATGATGATCAAACAGTTTAATGTTTATTATTCATGCCTTTAAGTTTCATGTCATGATAGTTAGTGAATAAAGATCTGACCAAACCATTTAATCTTGGTAGATCATTAGTTAGGTACTAAATTAAAATGAGCTCATAAGTTTAATCTGAGCCATTGGAATACATAAAGTTAGAAATAAGTTATTTTTCTTATCAAAAGAAAATAAAAGGGTCAGCAAGCTCAAATGCACACAATAAAGGAAATAAAAATGTTAGTATAAATTAGAGGGTAGGTAGAAGGATTTTTAAAAGATCATAAGCATCCTTATGCTTAGCAAGAAAATATCATTTTTTAACCCTTCCCAAATGAAAATCCCCTTCCCTTGTTTAAAATCTTTTTCCCATTACCCTAACCCATTTTTCCCTTAAAATACCCATGTCCATTATTTAAATCCCTTTTCCCTTTATTAAATCTGCATAATTCAATTAAAACATGCAAAACCCACTTTTGCATGGTCTTAAAGCATGGGATAAAAAGTAATCGGACCCCACTTTCCTTTTTCCCCCCACTTAATACATTTCCCCCTCCTTATACAGTTAACTCCCCATGGTATTGATGTCCAACCCCACTTCATACTCTTCCGCACACATAAGAACCCCATCCATCGCCTGATCATTGATCACATCTAATAGTCCTCATGCATTATCGCATCCTCCCTACGACTAACGTTTAAAGCTAATGAAGGTTTTGAAATGGGTGGTTTCTTCCACCCCCTCTCCTCCCCCAGTCCCAAACCACCATACCGCCCTTCGCCATGTGATAAACCACTGTGCCATGTGATAAACCGCCCAGTCTCCAAAGTATAAAACCCTCTCTATTTCGCTATTTTCACATTCTCTGTTAATATTGCAAAGCAGACCAAAAGCCATCGCCAATTGGAAATAAAGCCCCTGCTACCGCCTGAACCCTTCCACAACCAGAATTCATGATTTCTAGGTAATTCTAAATACCCACCTCCATCAATTGAATACCAGATTGATAAAAGAATTAAAATTAATGGCTTCCCAGAGTGTTCTAAATGTAAAAACTCTTCAACCTCTAGTAGCAGATGTCAAACACCTACCCTTGGCTGATAAAGACTATAAAAATGTTGACACTGTGATAGATTCCAACCTCTTGGAGCTCCACTGTTGGAGCCATGACAAATTTATTAACCATGTTGATGATATTCATCTATGGGATTCTAACCTGGCCAAGTATGCCTTGCAACAGACCTACCAATTCTCTGAACTCATCAGACTATGCCAAATCAATTATTTTCCAAATGAAAGAGCCATAGTCACCCTTGCCCAAGAAATCCTATTCACTATCAATGCTCGATCCATTAATCAAATGTTACAGATTCAACCACAACTAGAGGGAGTGCCTCTTTCCATTGAAACCCTTACTGAGCTTTACCTAAAGCTAGATTTCCTTGAAAGGTCTCAAATCTTTCAAACCTTCCTCCCTGAAACAACTCAAATTCCTATGAAAAATCCACCATACTCTGCTGCCATGTTCCCAGAACAAACCAAGAAAATTGTAACCATGTTATCTTGTATATTAGGATATTTTATTAATGGGAATGTATATGAATCCATCCTGGGTTTCCTCTCTATATTTTGCCTAGGCCGGCCTCCAGCTATAACTTTCAACTTTGCCCAATTCCTAGCAGATGCAATCCATGATCAGCTAGTCAAGTTGCGTGAAGGAGTATTCAAACAATCCTCAGGTTTGTTCCATATGTTTTTGTATTTCGCATCAGAAAGGTGTATAAATTCTGCAAATTCTCTACAAATCTCGCTCTAAGACCATGTAGAAAATCTGACTGTAGATTAACTCGATAATGCAATATACCAAAGAAAAACACTATAATCTACTTCTACTATCAATTTGCTTTGCAGAAGCTTAAAGGTTGAGCAAGATTGAGCTGAACACATATAACTAGAAGAAGAAGAATCAATGCACATGAAACATAGAAAATACTCAGTGGAAACCCTCAGCTAAAAACCCCACTATCTGTTTTATCATAAAAGGTGGAAATACATCAAGATTACACAAAGCCTTAGCTCTCACAGCTAGCCAACTCTTAGTACAATCCTCCTCGATGATCACAGGCAAACAAGGCTTCTCACAAACCTTCTCTTCAGCCCTCCAAGCCTCCTATTTCCTTGTGTAGTTTCTCCTGGGTGATACTGTTGTTACCAAGTGTAACATTGATCACTCACACTGATCTTACACCCTGTAAAACTACGCAATCCTCAAGGAACCTTGTTCCTTCTGCATGGATGAGTTTCCTTTATAGGAAAATTCCTCCAACTGATACTACACTGTCCTCGTCTTAAATCTCAACTGGGTCTTTGTCTGAACTGACATGCATGAGTTATTTATGAGAGAATATTCAGTTATCTGGAGTACACTAGTTGCATGCATGCATGCATTAACTGACTGAACTCACAATTAGTTCCTCATATTGTTTGGAACTAATTTAACTAGACTTAACTCAATTAACTGAGATAACTAATTACAACTCAAATACAACTAATCCTTATCTCCTTAATTAAGGGACAATCTCTTCAATCAAAGGGATAACTGTTGCATGACTTCACAAAAACTTCTAGCTTGAATTTCTCCAACTAATTAATCCATAATGAATTAATTAATTATTTTTCAAGCAGCTAGTGAGACTAAATTTGAATTTGAATTCTCAATTTTAATTCAAGGACAAACTAAAATTGGAATATAATGATTGCTATTTTTAGCATTTCTTGTTTCTATTTCCAACACTCCCTCTCAACAAGAAATGAATTCAACTCGATCCTGATCCTGAAACTTTGGAATGTTCTGCATGCAACACTTCTCTCAAGTGTTCTTGCTCCAGAAACTCCAAAAACAAAAAATATCCAACTTGAATCCTTATGATGCATTTGTCATCAAAGTCTCTAACTGCTATTGCCTCTGTCGACTGAAAACTCTATGCTTCTGCTGACTCTGCCTTTTTGCACTATTGTTAGTCCTTCTCTATGCTCTTCAGTATCTGACTACTCTAGCCTCTATCACTTTGATCTCTGACTACATCAATCCCACTGATTCCTCCCGCTACTATGTACTTTGGGCTCCTGTAGCAAGGTATGATCCATGAGATAAAACCTCTCAATGGACCCTATCCAATTTCACCCTTCTTGGGGCTATCACTCCACATCGCCCCACCTCACACCTGGAGGTATAGCTACATGTAATCCCTTTTCCCACTTGGCTTGAAATCTCCCCCTACTAGAGGTCTCTGTATGAGTGGATGCCTCCACTCGGTCTCCTCTCAACATCTCCAATTTTGACTCCACAATTGTCTGATACTTCTTCTGGGGCTGCATGTTGAGAGGTAATTTACTCTCCCTCTCAACCACCAAGTCTCTAACATTTGCCTTGCTCCTCAAGGCTTTGCATGCATCTTGTACATCAAGTGCATACAAGGTCTTGACTCATGAACCAATCTGCTTCACCTGTCCCGTGGTGATGTGTCTAAGGAAAACCTTTCCGTTATTGAAGACAACATCGTTGCCTTTTTCCTCTAACATCATAATCGATACCAAATTCTTCTTCAATCCAGGCACATACTTCACATCGGTCAAGGTAATAAGAGCTCCATGCTCCCTCTGAAAAGCAATCATTCCCACTCCTGAAACACTATACTTTTCATCATCACCCATCTCTATGTGCATCTTGAGGTATTTCTCCTCCAAGGTACTGAATAAACTTTTATCACCAGTCATGTGAAATGAGGCTCCACTGTCAAGAAACCAACCACAACCCATCATCGAAGACACCATGCATGCAATGAGGGTGAAATCCAATTCAAACTGAGAGGCCAATGCCTCACCTTCAGATCCTTCCAGGGATCCCTTCTTGGACTTCTTTAATGGGCAATTAGTTGTATAATGGCCCTCCTCATGACAATTAAATCATATCACTTTAGATTTGTCAATCTTCTTCCCTCCATGAGAAGAATTCGATTTGGAATGAGAATCATTCTCCTTCCCTTTCCTTTCCTTACCTGCTAAGGCCAGATTTTCTTCATCATCCTTGGATGAAGAACCATCTCGTATGCTCCTCTTGATCTCCTCCAACATGAGCTCTAACCATAGTTGTTCCTAATCCAGCAGTTTCTCCCTTCCATTCATAGAGTCCTGGTAGATATTCCAACTCTTTGGAAGGCCGAGGAGAGCGAGGCTCACCATATATTCATTAGCAATAGTTATTCCCACACTTACAAGCTCATCTCTGCAGGTGGTGAGCTTGTTCAAATATGTGGAGATAGTATCGTCGTTCTCCATCTTGATTCTTCGAAGCTTATGCTTGAGCGCCAATTTCCTCTGGTCGCTACTGTTCTGGTAGAGGTCCTTCAATGTCTTCCACATTGAATATGGAGTATCCTTCCCATCGATACTCGAGACAATATGGTCTCAAAATCCCTCAAGGATGATCTGTCTTGTCGTTGCCACACACTTCTTCCATTTAGCCAACTCTTGTGAATTGGTTGAAGCTGGCTTTGGGATTTCTCGATCAATGAAATCTTTCAAGCCATTGTCTTCTAATATAGCCTCCATGTGATATTTCCATGCTATGTAATTCGAGCTTCCATTCAATGCATACTCAAGCCTCAAGCCATAGAACGCCATTGGTGAACTTAGAAGTATGGTAAGAATTCGATTTTGCACCTGCAACCAAGAACTTCAAAGTTTGAATTTTTCCTTCTTCAGTATACTGTTTACTGCTTCGATCACCTTTGCTCTGATACCATGTAGAAATTCTTCGAATTCCCTACAAATCTCGCTCTAAGACCATGTAGAAAATTTGACTGTAGATTAACGCGATAATGCAATATACAAAAGAAAAATACTATAATCTACTTCTACTATCAATTTGCTTTGCGGAAGCTTAAAGATTGAGCAAGATCGAGCTGAACACATATAACCAGAAGAAGAAGAATCAATGCACATGAAACACAAAAATTAGTCAGGGGAAAGCCTCAGCTAATAACCCCACTATCTTTATTATCATACGAGGTGGAAATACATCAAGATTACACAAAGACTTAGCTCTCACAGCTAGCCAGCTCTCACTACAATCCTCCTGGATGCTCACAAGCAAACAAGGCTTTTCACAGACCTTCTCTTCAGCCCTCCAAGGCTCCTATTTCCTTGCGCAGTTTCTCCTGGGTGATCCTACTGTTACCAAGTGTAACACTGATCACTCACACTGATCTCACACCTTGTAAAACTGTGCGATCCTCAAGGAACCTTGTTCCTTCTACATGGATGAGTTTTCTTTATAGGAAAATTCCTCCAACTGATAGTACATTGTCCCTGTCTTTAATCTCAACTGGGTCTTTGTCTAAATTGACATGCATGAGTTATTTATGAGAGAATATTTAGTTATCTGGAGTACACTAGTTGCATGCATGCATGCATTAACTGACTAGACTCACAATTAGTTCCTCAAACAGTTTGGAACTAATTTAACTGGACTTAACTCAGTTAACTGAGCTAACTAATTACAACTCATATATAACTCATCCTTATCTCCTTAATTAAGGGATAATCTCCTCAATCAAAGGGATAACTGTTGAATTTCTCCAACTAATTAATCCATAATGAATTAATTAATTAATTTTCAAGCAGCTGGTGAGACTAAATTCAAATTTTAATTCTCAATTTTAATTCAAGGACAAACTAGAATTGGAATATACTGAATGCTATTTTTAGCATTTCTTTTCTCTATTTTCAACAAAAGGTTTGTAGTCAGCCTCCAAAAACTAGACATAGAGGGTAATCCCCAATGTGTTGTCCTTTGGACATCCTTGATTAGAAAGATTCAAACAGAATCCAACTATAAAGACTTCATTGATTCATTTGTTTATCCAATTGTCAATATGCTAAGCAGCATCATTCAACCTAGAATAAGTGAAGAGATAAAGAAGGTGTTATCAAGAGTTTGGAATGATATCACCTATGATGTGTAGGTCTCATTGCTGGAATGGTCGATAAATCATAACAGGCCTGAGGGGAACAACAAGCTTTCTTTCTCGTCCTGCGACAGTTTGGCACACCTTGCATTTGCAAGCATAGGCATGCAAGTCTTTGAACACTGTGGGCCAATAATATCCTACTCTTAATATTTTGTGAGCAGTGGTCTCTCTGCCATAGTGACCACCTGCTGGGCCGTCCTGCATTTATTTTAATACATGGTTGGCATCATCCCTGTCCAAACACCTCAACCAGATTCCATCATGATTTTTTCTGTATAGGACACTATTGGCCAAATGATATAGATTGGATTTCATTATGAGTGCTCTTCTTTGTGATGCATACGTGTATTCATGACATAATCCCCACACTAGATAGAAGCGTATGTCGTGGTACCACGACTTAGGGTCCAAAAAGGCTTCTGATGTTTCTCGCTCATACATCAACGCTTCGTTACTCCATGAGGGCTCCTCCCTACGTTCCATTTGTGCATATTGCATGGTCAACGTTCCTGATTCTTCGGATGCCCATTTTTTGTTCACCAAGGCTTCTGTCACTAGCCTGCAAAGTCCCTGCCCTCGAACTATCTGTGCAAACTTTATCTCCAGGTCGAACTCTTGAAGGGCGGTTAGCCAATTCCCTCTTCGTTCACCCAATTATTTCTACACGAAGAGGGCTCTTACAACTGGATGAGGATCGATGACTTTGGTCTTGGCCTTTAGTAAATAAGGGAGGAAATGTTTTATGGCCTTGAAAACTACATAGTCATGTTTCTCCACGTCTGGGTAGTTCAGTTTCGCTCCTTGGAGATTTGAACTCATGTAGGAAATGGGGACCTCATTGCCATAATCATTTTTATGAGTGAAAATTGTGGCATATGAAAGGTCGGAAGCAAAGTGTATAAGAAGAATTCTTTGTCGAAATCGGGGCTGACTAATGCAGGAGCTCCAACAATGGCTTCCTTGATTCGCTGAAATGCTTCCTTGGCTTCATCACTCCATTTATACACAACGTCTTTCTTCATCATCAACTGCAAGGGGCGCACTATTTTTGCGAAGCCTGAGACAAATTTTCTTACGAAATTAATCCTCCCGAAGAAAGATTGCATGGCTTTTTTATTGGCAGGGGGTTGTATTCTCATGATGGTCTCAATTCTTTCAGGATCATAACAATCCCTTCTTTAGACAGGATATGACCCAATAGTTTCCCCTCTGTGACTGTAAAGATTCTCTTCTTGGGATTCATTGAAATTCCATACCTTCGACATCTTTTAAAAATCTATCTCAGGTGATAAATATGATCCCTTCTATGATATGAATACACAGTGATGTCATCCATGTAAACCGCTACTGATCTGTTCATGAACCCTTAGAAAGCTATGTCCATAGCTCTTTGGAATGTGGCGTCTGCGTTAATGAGCCCAAAAGGCATTTTTCGATATGCATAGATGCCCCATTTGGTGTTGAAGGTTGTCTTAAGTTGATCCCCATGAGATACCAATACTTGATTATATCCTAAAAACCCATCTAATAGGGACAACATTTCAGACCCAAAAACGCACTAAAGGATGTGTTCCATAGAAGGGACATGATAGTTATCCTTTTGAGATGCTTTGTTCAGGTTTCTGAAATCAATACACAACCTGATGTCTCCATTTTTCTTTCTCACTGGCGCGAGATTGGCTACCCAGTGGGTGTGTCTGACCGAAAAGATGATTTTAGCATCCAACATCTTGTTCAGTTCTTTCTTCACTCTTCACCAATGGTCCTAGGCTTGGATGCATCATATGCAAATTTTGTTGGTAGGGCCTGGCCTCCTTTTCCAAAGGGATCACATGCTACATAACACTACTATCAAAGGTCTTTAGGTCTTCATACGTCCACGTAAAGACATCCTTATAGTCTTTCAATAGATTAACAAATACAACATTTTCTTGCCGAGAGCACCCAAGGCCCAGATTGAGATTTTTCGGGTCTTCTTTGGTCCCAAGGTTGACCGTTTCATACTTCATGGATGAGCTACGCATTTTTCAGTTATTCGGTTTCTTGAATTTATCATGCAAGTCATACAAGTGCTCCATCTTAACAACTGATTTTGGAATCACATTGGGTTGATCCTTTTCCTCCTCTCCCCTCTCATTCAAGGCAGTTAGAGCCATCAAAATAGAGTGTCTAGAATATGGAATCTAATGTTACGTCAATTGAACTACTATCTTAGAAACTACTATCATCTACTATAATACAGGATAGTTCATCAGTTGGATTATGGGAGGGAATTTCCAACTGTGTCTATGTCAAAGTTTCCTCAATTGTTTCTGCGTGAAATTCTCCAAAATAGGTTTCTATAGCATAAACATTGAAACTATAGTTCCCAAGGATAGAGTTGGTAAACATTATAAGTTCATTGGGAGCATTTAGTTCCATTACCACATACTTCATGTATCTTTCACGATCAACTCTCAGCATATCACCTTTTCCCTTTTGAGGCAGCAAGAGGTGGGATCAATCAGTTGAGAAATATCCATTGAGTTTTGCTGACCAATCCTTACTTAGTAGCATTCCATAGGCCTTGGGTATGTTGACTACCACTATATCAATGACTTATGTGTATTGTGGTTTAGCAGCCATCCAAATCAACACATCTTTCAATTCTCCAATTACTTTCACATTTGTCCTATCTAATTGCATAATTCAGGCCCCAGTTTTCTTAGGTATTGCATGTAGCCTTTTAGCAACAGCATAAGGCATCACAGTGGACGAGGCACCATAATCTACCAGGAAATTATGTACATTCATGTTGAGGATTTCAAATGTGATAAGGAAAGGTGGGGTCATGGATTTTTACTTTCTCCCTATCATGGAAAAACTGACATCTTGGGGTTTTCGATTCATTTTGGACAGAGTGGCTTCCATAGCTAATGCCATTTGGGATGCAATGGAGGTGTTGATAGGTTTGGACACTGACTTCTTGGTTTAGTTGATTGGGATGGTCGGAGTTTTGGAGTTTCTATCATTCATAGCTTTCAAGAGCAAATCTCTTTGCTGCGTTAATTTTAGCAAATCAAAGTATGTGATATTAGCCCTCGATTTCTTAAGATCATCCACAATATTGTAATCAATGTTATAAATAGGATAGGGCAGAGTAAACATGCCTATTTTTCCATTCTTAGGTAGGAGTTTACCATCTTGAGTAGCCTTTGTTGCAGTGGGAGATGCATTTTCTTTTTCTAGATGGTTTGTAATAGGGGTATTCTTGGATTAACCACCAGGTCTACTCTTCTCAATAGGAACTTTGGGAGCAGGTGCCTTCAAAGGGTGGACATCTTTCTTTGTTCGGTGAATAGGCTTCATCGCCCCTGGAAGTGGCCCTTTACTTCGTGTGTGGATTTCATTGGTGTGGATTTCTTCCATATAGTCTTCGTCGTCGTCATCATTCTCATTTGTATAGAAATCACACAATACATTGATCTATGATTCTTCGTCCAAGGCCTCTTTTGCTTGGTATTCCTCCTCATTTTCATGTTCTGTCTCTAGCTCCACTATAGGTTCTTCTTTGTTAAGGAGTGATCCAATAAGAGCTAACTCCTCAATATTTAGATTCCCTTCATTGGGTGGAGTGGGCAACACAAGTTGACCATGACCTCCTTCTATTTTCTTACGATAGAAAGGCTTGAAGGGCTTTCTATTGTTATAGTCCCCTCCACTACCACTAGTACCCTCTCCATGATTCCTTTTCATATCGATGACTGTGTTTGTTAGTTTCTTAATGATTCGATGCAAACCTTCCACATCCTTGGTGTCCTTTTCTTTGGTTTCAGCCCCTTTGTTATCACTCCCATTATTCTTCTTGGATGCTTGAGAGGCTTTCTTTTCTTTGGTCGTAGGGTGGCATGCTATGACAGTGAGGATTTCATTCTCGACTTTTACTGTTTCATCGATAACACCTTGTAAGGTATGTGCATTACTCTTTTTGACCCACATTGCGGTAGGGATAGGGAGAGCAGTGATGTAGAATTCCATAAGCACCTCTTCTATAGGTCTGGTGGTGGCCGGGATTTTGCTGAATAAGGTGTTGAACCATATATTAAAATCCTTAACCTTTTCTTTTGTTTCCATTTTCAAATGGGATAGTTCCAGGACTAAGGCAGCAGGGGTTTTGTCATCGCCATACTTGTCTAAAAAGGCATGTTGAAAGGTAGCCCACGAGGTGATCGATCTGGTTCTCAAGCTAAAGTACCATGTGGAGGTTGCACCAATCAGGGTAAAAGGGAATAGGTGACAAATTGTATCTTCATCCGTTACCCCCATCATGCGCACGGCCAGAAAGAAAGCATTGATATGGTTTTTAGCGGTGTCTCCTTGATCAGGGTCGAATCTAGGCAGTACCTTTTCTGCATTCTTGGGTAATAGATGCTATTGTCCAGGTACCACTATGGCATCCTGTGCAAGCCAAGGAGGGAGTGCTCCTAGAGAAGGTGGAGGTTGATTCCTGCCCGGAGGAGGAAGTAGAGGTTGATTCCCACTAGGAGGATGAATGTTAGCAATATTATGGATAGGGAAGTTCTAGTTGAGGGTTTCTTCGTTAGGATTTTCCAAATTAGGCCAGGGGTTGTCTTAAAAAGGGGAATCCTCGGGAATTTTTTCCCAAGGAGAGTTAATACTTTGCAAATAATCAAGCACAATATCTTCAAGAGAAGGGGTTGCAAATGTCTCTTCGTGTATGTGATAGACCCTTGGCTTTCTTTTTGTTGTCAGAGGTAAAGACTGAAAGATAAGGAGCTGTGATAGGGAACAAGCATAAGCCCAAGTAAGTCTTCTGACAGGTTGTTCCTGAGTGACACGGTACTCCCATAGTGTCTCTTCTTCAAAATGAGGATTTTAGGAATGAGAAGAGGGGTCTTTTCGACCTTCGCAATCCATGTATTGATCTCCTTGAATCCATGGGTGGCACTTATAGATGAAATCTTGAAAAGTTGTCGACGGAGGTTCATGCCCTCCTTCTAACGCAAATTTGTTGACATGACGAATGCTCGTTATACCAAAAAGGGGAACTAACCCGATCGCAAGCCCCAATTAGGCCTGCTTTCGTTTGGAATGGCTAGTTCCAATGGGTTTTAAGGGACCCCGTAAACTGTTAAATGCGTTGATAGATTTCTTCCAGGTGGAAGACTTTAATTAAATCAACAAAAATAAAACAGTTAACCTCTAAGTATTAAATCCTATCTACACTTCTTCTAACTACTCTAATCTAGTCCTAACTATCTTAATCTATCCTGCAGGAGCAAAATAAAAGAGATTAAACACCGTAAATGAATTCCAAGTCCAAAAGAATCAATTACTGAGTTCATAGATGAACAAGGCTGTATTAGAGTTTGATTGCACTCAGATTACTCATATAGGAATATGCATTCCTTTTGGTACAAATAAACTAGCAACTAGTGTTTAATACGGTCTTGAATCAAAGATCGCTCATAAGTTAACCATGTAATTGAATCATATTCAAATAAACAAGACTAATCATGAACAGTATTCCATCAATATGCACAAACACAAATCATATTTATATTTATTCCAACAGCAACATCCTGCTTCAAAACACATAAAAGCAGAGTCAAAATAATCAAAAACTATAAGCTCCTTCTTTGACTAAAACAATCCTCCTTATTCACAATAAATCCAAACAGAGATGATGCTTAGTTTTAGAGGAAAACACCTCAATTGTCACAAGGGAAGAACATCATCATACGTGAAAGATTAGAGAAGCTCTTGAGATTATGGAACATCCACATAATCTTAACAGGGAAAATGATATCGAGATCAGCGGTAGCTAGTTTCCCTTAATCAGAGAAATTAAGATCACCAATACATCTTAGGTATAACTCTCAGTAGGTAGCTATCTCCCTTCCCTATCCATCTTAGGTTAAAATTAGTAAAAATTAGTTTTATTACCTTTAGTACTACTATTATTACTCTTAATAGATAATTAATATTTAATTATAATAATTATTAATCAATTAAACTATTAATAGA
>APFE030962455.1:48986-84833 GCA_000404065.3 Pinus taeda | reverse complement strand
TAGTTTGTAATAATTATTATTTTAATATCCTCTAATTAATGAATTAACCTCTAAAATAAAAAAATTCTTCTTAAAATAAAAATGATAAGAATTACATTAAAAAAAGAACCTTAAAAATATGGATAATAATAATTATTAAGAGCTGACCTTCATCTCATTAAAACAACTCGCTTCATAACTATTTAAAACTCTCACTTAGCTCTTCTACTATCAACATTCGAAAATGGTCTTGATGATGGATCCCTGTTGGGATTGAAACGTTGACATAATATGGTTATTACTGTGGGTTCTCTGGTAACTAACTGGGAACATTTATTTTGTTCTCCTCATGAGTTTCCTTTACTACCCTTTCGCCATTAGTAAGAATTTCTTGTAGCAAATTTGTCTTCAAATCTTCCATGTTGCCTTTAATTTTTCTTCTATACCATCCATCTTAGCTTCCATGCCTTTCTTTGAACTATCCATCTTAGCTTCTGTTACTTTTTGTTAGAGTGAATTTTGTTGCACTTGGTCTCATAATTTTGATATATCATGTTGCATTTATTCCTCCTCTTCATGAGTCATGCTAGAGCTTTCAGGTTGCTTACTAGGTGTTTCCATTTTCTATCTTTGGGGCATCAATTAATAATTCTTCACATGCCCTTTGAATTCCTCCAAACTATTTTTTCAAACCAAACTTATGAAAAATTTATAATAAAAAAGTACACACATTTTTTCACTTTGTAGGAACTTGATATTGAATATGTTGTATACCTATAATTTCGTATCTCCAAGGTTTGAAATTGCATCTTGCAGTATCCCTCTCAGTCCTCTTTCCAACCCTGCAAGTTTGATCAAGATTGGATTCTCCAAGGGCTATGCCAAATCTCGCACGATGACCTGATTATACACTCGTTCAACAGAGCAAACTTGTATGAAGTGCCATGTGTCACTGTTTCGACCTTAGGACCTGAAACCAATACACAAAAAATACAGGTCGTCCTCTTTCTGTAATAATAAGGGCTACAATGACAATAGTAATGGGGGAATCACTAGTATTATAAGGACCGAACACTCTGCCATCTTATCCATGCTTCAGTAAAGGTAATGAGGTAGGTTGAGAACTTTTACATCGGTGAAATGCATCAAAAGCCTCACATGGTAGTGATACAATCTTGAGAATATACCCTCACATGTAAAATAATTCATGATCATTTTCATGAGAGGGGCATACTTGTCTAGCAGATGTCTAAAAGGGGAGATGTGCTTTGGAGCAATTTTATATGGAGGTTTCAAATATATCTTGTAATTCTCAATGTCGAGGTCTCTCCTTGAACCAAAGTTCTCTAGTGTTTGGGATCCCTGTAGCCGTAGCAATGGTCTCTGGTGAAAGAGTGAACACCACTCCATCAATGGTCACCTTATCTCTCCTCAAACTAGTGGCAAAAGTGCTAATGAGTTTGTCATTAAATCCAAGTTCTTCAATCCTTTGGCAAAAGGCAAGGCAACCAACATCCTGGAAGGATTTCTTGAGAAAAGGAGAAGACATGATGGCATGTGCTGAAGTTGGCTCATACCTACTGATTAGACCTCCCTTATTCCTCCTTTGCTCATTAATCTTAGAATCCATAGCAAACCCTAGCTCAATGGGAGGGGAAATTAGGGTTTGGTTTAGGGAAAAACAAGGGATTTGGGTAGTTTTTGAATTTGAGAGAGATGAATGGATTAGGGGGTCCCTAAATTCTTAGGAAAATTTTGGGAGATAGGGATGGGTGTTGGGAAGTGGGGGAAAATGAAATTTCTGGGAATAAATGACGGTAAGGGGTTCAAAAAGAAAAAACATAGTCCTAGCGTAGGAAAGTATATTCTAGGCTATGGTTTGTGGAAAAATAGTGTAAATGAGGGATAGGAGTGAGGAAATGTGTCTATGGAGGTATATGGAAAGTGGGGGAGGTGAGTGAGCTATGATTGTGAGGGTTCTTCTAAAAAAATACAATCAAAGAGACTATAAAAGCATGAAAACCCTAAGAGAGGGAAACTTGATCTTCAAGCATAAGCTGGAGTACCAACAAGCAAGAATATGTCTCACTTACTATAGCCTAGAACTTGCTTGTCGATGTAGAAACCACTAGAATGAAGTTCTACCCCCTTGAAGAAAACGTAACACCTCTGGCAAAAGCGCAACGCAACAAATGATGAGGAACTTTAGGAGCACGAAATTGTTGTATTGAGGGCGCAAGAGCTCTTTGAAGGTGAAGAGATTTATTTATTTTTGTAAGTGGAATCAGCAAATGAGAAGCTCTTTTAGTCTTTTTTAGCTTTGGAAATTGATTTACTCCTTTGATGGTGTAGTGGCCCCACCATGTCCTTTGACATTTTATTTTGAATTTGCAGCTTTAGAAACTTTTAGGATATATCACATCATAATGGAGATATAAAATCACTTTAGAACCTTTATTGAATATTTTTCCCTATCACTACTCCTTCAAATGATGATTTTGGTGGTGAAATGACTTATTTTCATGCTTTTGACCCTATGACCTAATGATGAAACTACATGAATGAATGAGCTGAATGATGACATTGATGACTATGACACCATTTCAATAAGGGATGACCTGATCATGTTGATGTCCATTGATCATAAAGGTGAAAGGAGTAGTGATGACTCACCTAGCCTAACCAGTGACCAAATTTTTATTGAAAACCTATTTGAAACCATAAAAATTTGCAGTAGGACCCTATAAAACACTTTGTAAGAGCATATTTGATCATTGGTGGCTGACAAGACTGACATACACTAACAACTCCTATGTCTACTTGGGCATCCAATGAACATTGTTTATAACCACTGACTTTTGTACCTATCCTTATTATTATTCTATCTCCAAATCCTTTCATTTGTAGGATAAACATAGCTTGTGTTGGTTGTTGTTCCTCTAGTTTGCATTGCAATGCATGTTGTTCTCGATCTTAGTCATTTGCTTCATTGAGTAAATCCTCAAAGTTGTTGATCTTCATAGAATCTTTTAATTCTTATAATATTTTATGTTTTTCATCTAATGTCTTTTGATCTAATCTCATACTAGTTAGAATTTATTTGACCAGTTTTCTCTTTTCTTTAATTTTGGTTTACATATGCAATATTTCTACCTGCAGTTTACTGCTTAAGTTAATTTCTTCTTACTCTTCACCTAATAGTATTTCTATGATTGGGGTAGCCTTCTTGAATCCATATGGTTTTCTTGATGAAGGAAACTTACTTCATCCCTACTCATGATAAAGCAAAGATAGGAAGGTCTTCTCAAAGGAACAAAGGGCACAATTATAATAAAATGGGACCGTTAGAGGTTCTAGCCTACATAACAATATACGAATAGAAATGTAATCACTCAATATATAATACTTAATAAGGGGTTTTAAGGTAACATTGGGCTTACATAGGTCTTAACACGTTGATCACTCATATTTCCTTGCTCGTATTTTCTATACTAGATGGAGGATGGTTATGTGTCAAAATGCAACCATTGATTGAGGAATTATTGTATTCTTGGACTTTTTATAGTTAATACATGAGGTTGTCCTATAATAGGTATAAAGTCATCAAATTAAATATAGTTAACTTGCCTTTGGGCTCAAACAAAGCTAGAGAGTTTCAAACCTTTACAAAGTTATCAGAGTTACATTGTGACAACTCCTAGTCAAATTCCCCTATTATAATCATTGTAACAATTTTTATTACAAATTAAATGGATGAGAAATTGGGACACAAATTTTATAGCTTTGGGAAGGGATATTTCTCGAGGAAGCTGGGATATTTAATTTCAGCATGGAGGTTGAACTGCCTACCTTAATTGGGCTGACTATACAGATTTACTTAGCTGGTGGACAAAGGATAAGAGCTATGCTTCCTTGGGAAGACTTAGAAGAAAAGAGGACAAGGATTAAATTTCTAGAGTGGGTTGTGCATGCTAACAAACCTACTTTGAGCAGAACACGTGACAAGAGGGGTAGTCATTGGTTACAACCGCCGTAATGGAAGATGGTAGGAGGAGGATGTTAAGAAATCAGGTTGACTGTAAATTCATGTAGATTTCTCTTCTTTGATAATTGCTTGTGAATGTTGTTAGCTTCATATTAATGTTTATTATGCCTTATTCGTCAAACAATTACCAAATGCACAAAACTTGAAGATCACAAGAATAAAAGGAACATAAGATATAGGCTTCAAGCCAGGGAAAAAGCCCTCCAAGGGGAAAACCCAAAAAATCATCTTCTCTTCTTATAGAATCATATCAAAGTGAGACATACTTGACTCAATACCACCACAAGAACGAAGGCATCCCTCCTTCACCTTCTCATAATCTTGGATTATATGATCATCACACCACAATATCTTCAACTAGAACATGACTTGGGTATCAAGTTGTTTTTCTTGAAGCAAAACTCGAATATTATTCTCCCATAACAGGACTTGGTTCCCTTATTTCTTTGAAGAAAAATACAGAGCCTTCATGAGAATTCAGGTGTCCTTCTCTTGGATCTCGAATATCCTTCCAAAATTAGGGCAACACTTAGTTATACTTCCATAATAACAGAACTCGTGTATCTCTCCAACATAACTCAAATATCCTTCATAGGAACTGAACTTCGAGTATGCCTCCAACAAGACTCGGTTATCACTTCAACAAAACTTCAGATAATATATTTATTATAGAGCCTTCCACAAAAAAAACTCAGACAACCTTTTACATAAACAAGACTTGAAAAAAATATGTCTTTCACTGGAGAGAAGACGTAGAGTTCAGATGCCTTCCACATGAGCATAATTCAGATGCCTTTCCGTAGATATACAATTGAGATGTCTTCCACAGATACATAATTCAGATGCCTTCATTCCTTAGATAAATCACACATATTATAGCCATCTATCTTAGAATAACCTCTCATTTCTCCGAGTCCATGAACTACCTCCTTTAGTGAAGAATTTATACCAATATAGTGGTTTGCACATGAGAAAAGTCGCGACCTTTAGGCAAGCTAACCTGATCATCTGGAGGGACGACTTGGTCTTGAGGGTACAATTTGACTCTTTCCACAAAAATAAAAATATTTATTTTTGTTTACAAATAGTCCAAATGAGACTTTGACTTAGAACATTTTTTTTCTGATTGACTCAATAAACCTAGGGGCATGAAATGCATGCCTAGTCTAACAAATTTTATTTTTCTTCTTTTTGTCTTCTACATATAGTATGCATTAACAATTATAAAGACCGAACTTAGTTACATTTTAGCACTCCCTCTTAACTAGGGAGGTATTCATAATTCCACAATTGGTACAAAAATACTTTCAAATTGAAATATTTTGTTGAGAAGAGTCAGATTGATAAACCATTTTTAAGCATTAATGTCATAACCAACATTGCAACATAACAACATAGCAAGGCCTTGACTAACAAGATTTACTCTACACTAGATTAGAGCACAATTCTAGGAGGCTTTACATGATACTCCACACTACCTCTTAAGGCACATACCCCAACCAGATGTTCACCAAGTATGTCCTTAGGACTATTCTTATCTCGGATTCCCAGTACTCAAAGAATATCAGTCCTCTTGACCCTCTCTTGTCTTTGATACCCTATCCAATCCTCAAAGTGTGTCTATCCATGATATTACTTCTATCTTAGATTCCCAATCCTCAAGAAATATCAGTCTCAGATGCTTATTCAACCCTCCATTCCTCCTCCATGGCCTTCACTAAATGTATGGTTGTTAGTCTTGACCTAGTGCATGACACGTGAAGAAGAGAGTATGAAACTCATCATCACTCCCTCTCAACCAGAGAGGAGATGTTTTTTCCCTTTTGATTAGGGAATATATCATAGGGAGACACAACCAAAAGTCTAATATTGTCTTATACTTCGTCAATACATCAACTACTTCTTCTTCAATGGAGATCTTCAATAGCTATAGGGCTCCTCCTTTACTTTGCATCATCATATCATACATGAGTTTCAATATTTTTGAATGCCAAACATTCTATCATACTTCTTGACATGGTTTCTTTGGCTCCTAACAACGTCTTACCATATTAATCCGCAATTTTCCGGATCTTGACAATCTTCATGCAACATTGTCATTAATTGATTCGTAAAACATCTATCATCTTCAAGGAGCCAAAACTTTCTCAAAACTAGTAGTAGATTCCAACTATCTTACTTAATAGAATTCTACCTCATATTCATTAATAAGTCATATCAACTTTCCAAATGTCAATTCCACTTTCAAACTCTTCTAAGTCATTAAGAGTGTTGCTCACATTATCCATGTACTTTCAAATTAAGCAAGCTCTCCTTCCGACTTTTTCACTTGCTTTTGCAATATGTCAAATCACGGAGCCAAGTCATATCCTATGTAGATTGTCAATATCAGAGTTGCCAAATTATGATATCTAAAATTTCATACCAAATCTTGCTACTTGCTCCCTGTTGTGGCAAAACCACAACCCCCCGCCCCCCACATTTTAATTTATTATCTTCATAATAACAATGGGACCCTCTATGTAAATTATGGTCATGTCACCCTTTAATACAGTCATTTGGTTAATTGTGCGACATTTTTTTTTTCTTCGAATTTATGTTTTGATTGCTTTATTATATACGGTTTCTTGTTAGCTTTCCATCGATTCTCATTTCATCTCATTTGGACTCACAATTTGCAAGTGGCGTCTATCCAAAGTTTGATTAATTTTCACTCCCTAAACTATAAAATATACAAATTGTATATTTATTTATTCTTGTAAATTTAATTAATTATTATTGTATTAAGTATCCTACAAAACCACCAAATTAAAAAATGTGTATATTTATTAACCAAATTATATAATATCATATTTTAAAATAAAATAAAAATTCCTCGATCCCAAAAAACCAATTTAATCCCAATTTCATAAAACTTGTGAGAAATAGAAATCCCGATATTTATGTTTTAAAGTCGTTGCAGTTATTATCGCTGTCGTGGTAGGGGATATATCGCATTCGATTTTTTGTTGACCGGCTATTAAACAACTATTTGACCAAAAATTAAACAAAACAATATAATGTTAACTTTATAACATCAAAATTATTATTATTTTTTTAATATTTTTGTTTTATTTTTCTGAATTGTGATTGGTTGATTTCGGTGAGCACTTATTTGGCAAAAATGGCTCTATACTATGCAACAATGTAAAACCTAACAAGGTAAGACGTCAATTTAATATACTTGCAGTACAAGTATTTCAGCGGCAGGCATTTTAAATTAATTTTCCACGTCCGGGCCCATTTTCTACTTACAATTTTGAATTTGACCATTCACAAAAGCCCATTCCGGGGAGGGTAGGTGTGTTGTTGAATTTATAATTCAAATTTTGGGAGATTGTTTTTTTTAACGGTGGGAATGATATGTGGGGGCTGGTGGATCAAACGTCTGATATATTTAGACAATTCATAAAAGCTCTTTACCATTCACAAAAGCTAATCCATCTTCTATTTATTCCATCTAAATCTCCCCATCTCAACTCTCTGTGCTCCTCTGCGCTTTCTCAACTCTATGTGCTCCTCTTCTCTCTGTCTTTCAACTAAGGTTGTGATGTCTTGTGGAGCGCTCTTTGTTTGTTCTGTGATGTTTCTTTGATCTATATGTGTAATTTATGCGGTATTTCTAGGTTTTCATTTGAACATTTTGTTTGCATTTAATGTTAAATGATGAGTCTGAGAGATGGAGACAAATATATCTTTAGTCTTTGAATGAGCAAAATCAGAGGCGGACAATAGATGCACGATGTGGTGATCATTTCTGCTGGCCTTAATGGTGATGGACAATCTCTTGTCAAATGTAACTTGAATTTCAATTAAGGGAGCAAGGAGATCTGTATTTTTATCGATTGTGTATTTTAAATGTTATCTATCATGATAATAAATTAGGTCAATTTGTTTCTTCTCATTCTTTAATTATTACAAGTTGGTTAATCTAGAACGAAAAATTATGATCAGTTTGATTATTGATAGGGACAGACGGACTTATATCAAAGAAGCAATCATAAGAGGAGAGTAAAGCAAGAAGAATTAGATGATCATTTGTAAGTAGATTTAAATGATAATATTATGTGAGGGTATTTTTTGTTTTTTTGTTTGTTTATTTTCTCTAATTTTCATTTTATTTTCAAATCTTTCATATTCATTCCTCGAAAACAATGTAGGCATTAAAGTATTTTGCAGAGAAATGGTGATGGCTCTAGCCCTTGAAGGATTCAGGTAGGTACCTCTATTAATCAATCCTACTTACAATTTATTGGGTTTTCCATTTTTTAACATGAAAAGGTCTAAATATATGTGTCTATATAATAACTATAGATCAGAATGCTAAAAAAATGTTCAAGAAAATATCTACCCATACACTGAAATTCTTTACGTATATAATCTGTTTTTTTATTAATCATGGCATTTCCTTTACTTCTGTTTTTTCTTCTTTCTTTCTAACTTAACCTACTTCAAACATTTAATCATATCATAATTATTTCCATAATTCTTTACGCATATACTCTGTCTTTTTATTAATCATGGCATTTCTTTTACTTCTGTTTTTTTTTCTTCTAAGTTAACCTTTCTCAAACATTTAATCATATCGTAATTATTTGCATAACTAGAATGGATTGAACACTGTATAGACTGGTGATTACTATTAAGTATTGATATCACTATGCTCATACTAATGGCATTGTATCTAATGAACAAGGACATGAAACCTCATTAAGCAATGAGTATAATGGGTATAAATGATAATGTTAATATCATTTATACGAGGTATTTTTTGCTTTTTTCTTTGTTTGGTTCTCGAGTATTTATCTTAATATTCATCCGTCCATCAGAGAAATGACAATTGTTCCAACCGCACTATGACAACATCAACATCAAATTCCACGGAACCTATATTAACTAGTTCTACTTGCAATTTATTAGGCTTTTCTTTTTTCAACATGAATAAGTCAGTAGATATGTGAGTTTAAACTTTATACAAGCATAGTTGGTATAAATTTTATTGGAGAATATGTGTACTGAAATTATTTACACATATATAATCTATTTTTTAGAATTTCATTTACCTCTGCTTTTCTTCTTATTTTAGAATATGTGTACAATCCATCCCCACTCTATGACTCCATATATAAATCCCATGCCTCCAATGAATGACGATGTTCGACTGCTTCTACTCATGCCACTGGTGCATAAATCACTTTCATGCGTATTTTGTTCGACTTATATTACTTTTCTTTGTCATGTAATTAAACAGTTGATTACAGCAAAAATGGTGGAAGGAACTGGAGAGAATGAATTACATTCAATTTATATGATCTACGCTACATCATCTTAAAAGCATCTTGCCATTGATGTTATATATATATATATATAAATAACCATTAGAAAAACCTACACATACCTTTTTATTTGTTAAAGATGGTGTTGTGCACGGTATTATTATTGGCATTGATGTTATATATATATATATATATATATATATATATATATATATGACAACCACCGAAAAAACCTCTACGTTCCCTTTTATTTACTAAGGATGGTGCCATGCACGATATTATTGTTGGGATATATTTAAATATATGAAAATGATTTTACTTTCATTGGTTTTGAAGGTTTTTTTTTTATTTTTTATATTTTATTTAAAATATTAATTATATTTATTTATTCTTACTTTTTGATATAAAAAATTCAAAGTATTTGTGAAAAATGCATTTATATTTTTCACAAATTTCCAGAAAATATGTACACTAACAATGCAATAAAACACCCTAGTCTCCTCTTTTCTCTGAGGTGACTATTATGATGGCTAAATATAAAACAAGTTTTTATTTATGTGAGGTGACTATTATGATGGCTAAAATATAAAACAAGTTTTTATTTTTGTGAGATGACCATTATGATGGCTAAAATATAAAACAAGTTTTAAAGTTGTAAAGATATGATTATGGTAGCAAATCAAAAATATTAAAGATATGATTATGCTCATTGATGGCTTAATATCCAAGTAAATATTTACTTGTATGAAATTAAATGTATAGCTCTAATCTAAATCTTTTCAACTTTAATAATGGAGATCACTCACCTAATCTTCTTATGGTCTTCGTCATAATGATTTATATTTTAATTTATTTATTTATTTATTTTATTTTTATTTTTTCATTGGAAGATAATTCCATTATATTTTTAGTTGTTGTGATTTTGTTCATCCATGTATATATGTTTTTATTATTCTATTATTCTAATTTAGATATAATTAAACTAAACAAGAGTATCTAGAATGTAATTTTTGTTTAAATGTTAGAGTGAATTCATACTTTTCAAAATTCAATAATTAAACTAAGTGGCACGGAATGCTAGCTATGCTGCTTGTTTTTATATGAGAATCATAATTTAAGAGTAATTGTAGTTTATTATAAAGAAGGTCCCACCTCTCGCCTCATCCTTCTCGGTTCTCATTTCAAATTTCCCACGGTTCGACCTCCTTATATCCCCTCTCCCTTATGACTCTGGTGCACTACCTTACCCCTGCTCCTCCTCCCTCTAATATTCCCATGACTCATTTAATGAGTCCAATAGTCACTTCACACATAATTTAATATTTTATTAACTTTTTTTTAATTAAATAATTTGATGATGATTAATTAAATTATTAAATTAATTTCTTTTGTACATATTAATGATTTTGTTTAATAATAATTTTCAAATTATGTAATTAAAATTATTTGAATACATAGCTTAAAACTGAGGTTTTAATAAAAATGCACATATTTTGTTTAGGCATGCATTTTCTAGCATACTAACACTTTTGATATCTTGATTTTGGAAGCTAATATCTTGAGTTTTACTTGGTCAAATGAGGCCCAGGATGGCTTGTTGGAAAGCTAGAATCATCGAGAATAACCCAGGAATAAAAAATCAAGAAAATATAAACATATAATAGCCCAAAAATTTAGTAAAAGAATTTATAAAAAAAATTTGTTTTTCTCAGTTGAGTTTTGGGAAAATTTCATCGGCTAAGAGTGTTGCTATTGCAAAATCATTCGAAGGCAACCTTCTTGGGCCAAAGAGATCACCATAGGAACTAATAGAAGGCTCAAAATTCTTTTTATTTTATTTATTTATTTAAGATTTAGTTGAAGAGTTTGTTTTCCCAATTTTGACATTTTGATTTTTATGTGAAAAATTGAGTCATCTTTATTTTAATTTCCGTTGGTTTTGCAAGAGATCCGTTAATGTTCTGAGCTTAAACAAGAACGTAAGAAACTACAGATAAAACCATAAATATAGAGATGCAATAGAAATAACACTTCATTTCATTAACATCAAATACTGAAATATGCTTACAAACATAATGGACATAAGACTAGCTCGGGGGATGGTAGCTTATCTCTGAGAAGAGATGTGTTAACTACATGCCTCCAAATTGTGTTACAATGAGGCTCGAAGCCCTATTTATTATAAGGAAACAACGGAAAACCCTAAACATCCAAAAACCTAACCGTAGGAGATGAAACGCCAAAACTATGGGCCCCGTTTGGTTAAATTGGTACATCAACTTCCCGGGGTCGTAACTTTGAAATACAATCTCCATTTGACGTGCAAAATACCTTGTTAGAAAGATCTATCTGAGGAATACATGTTTCATGTGGCCAAAATTAAAAATTGATTCATGTTGGCCCCTATTTTCCCAAAAAAATTCACTTAGAGCCCCAAAACGGCTCAGAAAGTTCAAGACCCAAAAAACTACCCAAATATTCAATTGTGCTACAATTAAGGAAACTAAAAAACTAAAAGAAATAGTGGTGGGGGGCCATCAACATTTTTGACGTTAGGAGGGCTGGTGACTTGTTGTCTTTTGGAGTTTTTTCATTTTAAAGTTTTTAATTTAATCACAATGAATCCTCCCAAGCTTCTAATTTAGAGTTGTATCTCTGGACGTGCATCTGCCACTACTCCACTAAACATAATAGGAAACTTGTCGATGGTAAAATTTAACGGTAAGAGTAATGCTTTTGCATTTGATCACGCTTTGAAATTTATTCAAAAATTTTCAAATTACACTTTTCATGATATTGACATAGGTATTTTTACTCTTACATTCTTGGGAAAAGCCAAAAGATGATGTGTATCTCTCCTAGTTGCCTCTATTCACAGTTGGGACCAATTTATTACAAATTTCCTTTACGAATTTGATGGTTATGATTATGAACTTGTATGTGATGAAATTGAATATTATGAAGGTTTGAAAATGAATCTTCCGTATATTTTACCATTAGATTTCGATTAATTTACTTAAGATTCAAAGCCGAAGATGAAATTTCAGATATTGAATTGATGGAATGGTTTTTATATGTTTGTTATATTTCTTGCATTCCAAATCCATATGAAATGATTTAAAGATTTAATGACTCTTTTTCAGGTTCTATTAACATGACTAAAAGTTCGCCTATGGAGGATGCACATGCTAATCATGATGATATCGCGTCAACCATGTATGATAAATTCCTACAATTGGTGCATACTTCCTTTAGTGTTAACGGGGATCGGCATACTCTCTCTCATGTTACTAATTCACAATCACAAAGCTTGGAATAATATTGGCAATCAACTTCAAGAAGATATTGACAACAAACTTAAAGAATCACCCACCCATAAATATTAAAATCAACATTTAATAAAAATTAATTAGAAACTCAACAAGCTAATCAACAAGTAAAAGCACAAATTGAAGAATTCAACAATTAAAAATTTGCTACAAGAATTTCTGAATTTCCTCATTTTGATCATCTACAAAGCTTAAGGCAACCAAACATCAGCCTTCAAGAAAGTTTGATCAACCACATAAATGATGTTGAATCCAAAATTCCCATTGGAGGAAATACACAAGAATCTGCTGCAAGACTAACTTTCAGGTTCTTTTCTTCTAATTCTCATTTCTCTCTTTATCTTGATCTTTGCACAAATGTTATTACAAAGAAGAGAGGAGTTGACATAAATGAATTGATAATTAGTTTTGACCAGGGAAAAGAGACATACAATGATCATTCTTTCAATAATGTTGAAAATATGCTCAATCATGCTTCTTGTTTTGACTTCTTATAGAAAGGAAGGGAATTCTAATGAAATTAGTCAAATCATTTGTGATGATTATTTAGACTTGGATAACAGTGAGTCATTTCAGTCCTTATCAATTTCACCCACTCTTGATAATTCTTTATCTTTCAAAATGATGACTCTCCACTTAATAATATCTATATTCAAGAGCCTCACTTTGAAATTCCATTAAACCATGATGAATTTTCCATTCCTATTGATGATTTTGACAATCTTCAAGTTTCCATTTATGATCATAGTCTTGAGCCTCTCTTTTACTCACAATTTGATGTCAATAACTATTCTAATTGCATTATTATGGCTAGTTCTTGTGAGGATAAAATCATTTCAAACAAGTCCCAATTGTATTGTAACATTGATGTAAATAATGATCTAATTTTGTTATATTTTCTTCATCTGTCATGGTTATTTTCAGATTTATTTAATTCTTTCATTTTGCAATTCTTGGATATTATATACTGGGATATTGAACAATTAGTTGTTAATCACTTGCAAAGTTAATTAGAATAAGAATGTAAAGATGTAATTCAAAGCCTTAGTAATGAACATCAAGTGCTATTATTTTCCCAATTTCATTTGACCTTCATGTCTAATTACCTCTCCCTTTCTTCTAGAATGCATTTTTCACAAGAATCATTCCATGTAAGTGCATTAATACAATATGACCAACCATCTAACCCAATTGATGATCTTCTGATAGATTTCATAAACTTCCATCCTCACTTCATTGATCCATTTGAAAGTTGTTTAGAAGCTTCATTTACACAGAATATTTCTAACTATTTTTCATATGTACATAAAACTAACAATTTTTTATACGTTATTGCATCTAAAGGTACATTTTCACAATCTAGCATGTTATCCTCTCCTTTAGACCTCTTCCAATCTCTAACCGAGATTCATCCATACTTTTATGACCCCATGGAGATCTGGTTGGAAGAAACGTTTCAAGAAAGAATGGTTATAAATAAAAAAGAATTGTACAAACATTAGAAATAAATTTACATATTGCATTCAAATTTATTTGTTTAATCATATGTGTACTTTTGTTACTCACATTTGACGTGTACATTTATGTAGAAAACAAGGTGCTCGGATGGTTACATTCGGAGTACGATTTCACCTAGTTTTAGTCTACTTTTTAGATTAGGATTAGGAATATATTAGTTTAAAATTAGATTGATTTTTTGTTTGTATTTGTTTTTCAATATTACAGATTTTCAATAAGCAAGTAATGAGCCCAAGTCATTTGCTTGGTATTCCCTTTCATTTCTTGACAAAGAGTGGCTTAGAACATATCAATGTTCTTAAATTGTCGGATCATACACACTTGTGATACGCTTGATTGTCTTTTTTTGCAAAGCTTCATCATATTGTTGAAAATGGTTTTATAAGAAAAAAATCATAGATGGTGAAGTTCCAAAGAATTGCTAAAACTTTCCACTTTTGAAAATGTTAATCTTCCAATTCACAAGAATTTATAAATGGTGGCTTTTCGCACTCTAATTCCTTGATGAAAATATAAAGTGGATGCAAATTGATAACTCATTACTAAGATTGAATAAATAGATGATTTTGAACATTTTACAAATTCTAAAGAAAATGCATGGGAGAAGGTGAAGATTCATGAGGTAAATTGCTATCAAATTCTTCTAGGTATGTGTATATATGTTCATCCTCATCTTTTGTTTATTTATATTTCAGCTATGTTATTCTCATTTAGCCATTTATTTTCTTATTTTTGTTATTCCCATTTTTTTAGGTCTTCACAAACCTAATGATCCAAGATCTTTTACTTACAGATGCATCAGAATTACATATAATAGAGTTAATTAACCATGGAACTTAAAAAGACACATAACAATGTGGAAATAGTCAAAAGAACACAAAACCCATGACACAATGATTTGATTACAGAGTTCGTCTAGTTTGGACTACGTCTCTGGGCCTTGCTCAATAGTGGGGAGGCCTTCTTCTTATTAGTGGAATAAAAGAGATAAAAGTGCAACAACAAGAAATTACAACCCTTATACCTTCAAGCTAATATATGGGCAGAGAATGGAGAGCCCAACTTTGAAAATAGATAGAAGCATTGAACTCTTCGCAAAAAATAGTTCAAAAACGCCTATCCAAACTCCCAATTTGGATAATCGAGCATTCTGTAACCTTCTAAGAACCTCCCTGCTGCGCAAGGCGAGGTTTCGGCCTGCTGCCAGGGGTCACGGCCCACTATATACAATAGAATCTGGGTTTCACCCAATCCTCCCTGCCTTTCTCTGACACAACAGTCATATATATAAGATCATGGAAACATCCCTCAAAATCAGGGCAGTTCCAACATAATACCCAAGGTTAGCAGGCGAGAGTGGGCCTGAACAATTCAGGACAACCACCCTTCCACAATAGTAAGCCACCACTCAACAACCCATTTCAATGACACATGAATCTCACCGGTGGGTTCATCAACGGTTCCAACTTATCGGTGGACAGTCCAATTCCCAAACGCAACATCTTGTGATAACTATGGACCTGATAGCAAGATTCACGATATAACATATTGCTTTTGCGTTTGACACTCCCTTCGCATTATCGCAATTGGTGCGAAACCCTTGGTGCAATGGTTAGCACTCTGCAACACCTGCAGACCCGTCGGGTTTGTTAATCACACTGTATAACATTTTGGGTCCAGCCCCTTAGTATCGCAATCAGTGCCCAACGTGAAATCACAATCGACACTTTTCCCCTGAACCACATTGCAAGCACCTTTTAGTGTGATTGTGATATGCGATGTATATCACATTGCAACAAAGTACTGCTGGGGCTAATTCATAACTCCTCTGACCTGCGATATGTCATATCGCAATCGCAGCCGGGAATGCCAGGGGCCGATTCTTCCTTAAGCACTCCTCCTTTTCGCCGATATGCGATATGTGAGGTCCAGTGGCATCCTTCCACTTGGCGCTACATTATTCGCTGAAACTGTGCCATGTCATCTTCTCCTTGCTACCTGGACAAGTCAAACTCAAACTTTAACTTGCTCTAACTTTGTCATCTGGACTTAGATTTGAGTTTCATTCTTACAGTTGGAATTAGGATGACGAGCACTTCGATCCGATGCTAAGCTTATCCAGATTCTGCCACTTTGAGTTTTGACCCTTTTTCATGCCACTAGTACTTTTTTTGAAGATCCACGTGGATCAATCTTCCCCACTAAGAGCTTTTGGACCACCAAAAGACTTTTCAGTCAATTGGTAAGTGAGGAAATTGCTCCCTCACTTGTTCCTTCTCCATCCATCAAGCTTTGCTTGGATGCATTCCTTTGAAGCCAACATGGATGTACTCCACATCTCCCCGTTGTGAAGTTTTGGTCCTCCAGTTGAGTATGATATCTTTGGGCAACTTATCTAGATACTCGGGTGTAAAATCATCCACTGTAGGAATCTATGCAACCTCCTCAGTATCCATAATCAATGAAGGTTCATAAAGCTTCAGGTTTTCCACATTTACCACAAAGTACATTTTCATATAAGCAGGCAAGTCAAGACGAAAAGCATTGTCTCCAACCTTTAACAATATGGTGAAGGGACCATATCTAATGGGTCTCATTTTCTTCCCTTGTCCCTTCATCCTATATTTTCTGATATGGAGCCATACCTTGTCCCCAACTTGAAACTGATGGTCAACTCGGTGCTTATCATGTCGAGTTTTATATCGAGCTTGACTCTTCTCCAATTTCTCCTGCACTACCTGATGAATTACTTGTATCCACTGAATGAAATTTTGTGCTTTGTCCCTATCATCTCATCCATTGCCATCCTCTTCTTTCCCAAAGACCATGTCCAACGGATCTCTGCGTAAATAGGCAAAACATGTCTCAAACGGGGACCTCTATGTAGATGAATGTGATGCTCGATTGTATGCATGCTGCACATAAGGAAGTTGTTCATCCCACAACTTGGGATGTTTCCCATAATAGCCTCACAACAAGTGTACCACAGTGCGTTTGACAACCTCTGTCTGTCCATCAGGCTGTGGATGAAATGCCATACTTCTTTTCAGCTTGGTGTCCATCATTCTCCACAAGCTGGTCCAAAACTCCCCAAGAAAGTGGGAGTCTCGATCTGACACAATAGATGTGGGCAACCCAAAATGGACCCAAACATGCTGAAAGAAAAGAAAAGAAGTCTTCTTACTAGTGATTGCTTTTTACAAGGCATCAAAATACACCATTTATTAAACCTATCCACAACGACATACAAATAGTTGTGACCTTTCCTAGACATCGGTAAACCTCCTACAAAATCCATGGACATACTTTACCATGGTCGAATTAGGATGGGGAGTGGTGTGTAGAGCCCAAGTATTCTATTAAAGGGCTTTGAAACATAACACAACACACAACCCTTTACAAAGTGAGTCACAATGTTTTTCATATGAGGCCAAAAGCAAAACCTCTCCGAATGACAAAAAGTTTTCTCAATGCCAAAATGACTAGACACTAGAGAGGCATGAGCCTCTCAGATTACATGAACCCTTTCATTACAGGGTATACACAGTTTTCTAAGGTGGTACAATAGATTTCCCTACAAGTAATAATTTGCCACCTATGTTCCACGAGTTAGTTTTTCATAAATTTCTTTAAAATCATTATTGTTAGCATACTGTTGAGCATAACTTTCTAACGACAAAGAAACATTTTGAAAAAGTACAAATGCATAAATAGGAGGGCAATAAATCATATCTGCTACTTTGTTGTTGGCACCATTCTTATATTTTATTACCAAATGAAACTGTTGGAGGAATCCCATCCATCTGAAGTGACGGGCTTGCTGAAGCTTGGTCTGTGACTGAAGATACTGCAAGGGCTAATGATCCATGTGGATGATGGTCTTCTTGCTGATCAGGTAGTGTTTCCACTTCTTTACACTCTGGACCAAGGCGTACAACTCCCGATCATACGTAGGATAATTCACAATAGCCTGAGAGAAAGTCTCTGAATGGTAACAAACAAGATTTCTTTGCTTCATCAATACAACACCCATGGCATATCTGTTGGCATCTATTTCAATTTTGAAAGGCTGCTGAAGGGATGGTAAGGCAAGCATCGATGCCGTGTTGATCTTCTCTTTCAGTGTGTCGAAGGATTTTTGTTGCTTTCCTCCCCACTGAAAGGCTTGCTTCACACTAGTCAATGCGTTCAAGGGGGTTGCGAATAATGGAGAAGTTCACTATGAACCTTCTCCAATATTGCACCGTGCCCAGAAAACTTTGAACTTCTGTGACATTCGTGGGTTCAGGCCACTTCATTATCGCCTCCACTTTAGAGGGATCTATCCTTAATCGCCCATTACCGACAATATGTCCTAAATAAATAAGTGAAGTCTTTCCAAACTCACACTTTGACGGTTTCAAATATAATTTCTCTTTCTTCACAACATTAAGCACTTTCTTTATGTGACACATGTGTTCCTCCCATGTCCTACTGTACACAAGAATATCGTCTAGATACATAAGAACAAAATGATCAATAAATGGCCGAAATAAGTCATTCATTACCCTCATGAAAGTGGCTGGAGCATTACACAGTCCGAATGGCATCACTATCCTTTCAAACAGCCCCTGCTTGGTTTTGAATGCAGTTTTCCAGATGTCCTGCTCTGCAATTCTAACATGCTCATAACTACTATGCAAATCCAGCTTGGAAAAATAAACAAAACTTTTTAATTGATATAACAATTCATCAATGCGAGGGAGAGGGTATCGATTCTTCAACATGATCTTGTTCAGTGACCTATAATCCACACACATTCTCCATGTGCTGTCTTTCTTGGGCACCAACACAATTGGTGAGTCGTAAGGAGAAGAAATTGTCTTGATGACTCCCTGATTTAACTGTTCCTGCACCTATTTCTTCATCTCCTCCATCACGATAGAAGCCATCCTATACATGCCAACATTTGGTAAAGGGGCATCCTATTGCAAATGGATCTCAAGTTGGATTTCCCTTTTAGGGGGCAATCCGCTCAGTTCTTGAACGAATTCATCATAGTCATAAACAATTTCAAATAATACCTTCTTATGATCAGGACCACAACCTCTAAAAGTGTCAGTTGTCTCGGCTTCTTTTTCCCTCACTACCATGAGCATGCACCCTTTAGTGGAATTAACCAGTCTTTTAATCTCTCTTGCACTTAGAAGGTTAGCACTAAATTTTGTGTGATGAGCTCTGACTATATACTCTACGCCATCCTTGGTGAGGTGGTATTTGTTTTCATGCCAAAAGAAAACGACCTCCCTGTAATATAAATATGGGCTTGCCAAGATGATTCCACATATGTCCAATGGTACTACATCTAACTCTACCTCATCAACTAATTTAGAAGTGATTACAAATCTGGCCCTACACTGCTTGGTGACCTGCAATTTGGCTTTATCGCTTACCCAACCAAGTGGGTATGGACTCGGATGAGGTTTAGTTTCAAGGCCCAGCCTTTTCACTAAGGACTTTGAGATTAAGTTTTCTTGGGAACCTGAATCCAACAAAGTTTCCACCTTTGTGTGCTTTATGACAACTCTAATGTAGAACAACTCAATTCTCTTTCGATTCTCACTCACAGGCTCATTCAAATAACTAGGGCTTGCAATCGAATCATAACTCTCATTAATAGAAATAATACCTCTTTCTCCCACAGCTGTGATCAATGTCTCATAGCCGGAATCCGATCCAAGGTCCTGCATTGTTGCCACTGTCTTCTGCCTCCCCTTTCCACCAAATATCTTTGGTCTCAACTCTAGATGCAACTTCCAACAATGGTCCTCATCATGCCCATCCTTCTTCCAGTGAGTGCCAAATGAGGTCGAGGATAGCTCGTTAGATAGATAAAATCACAAAGAATATTTCTGAAGTGGTTGCATGACTAGATTAGGTCATTAACTAAGTCTAAAATTTAGTAGAAAATTATGCTCCAAATTTGTAACAAAAACTAATTTTCTACATTTAGTTTTTTTCATTTTCATTTTCCCAAAGCCTCTATTGATTGCAAATCCATTTGATTCTATTCTCTTTGATCAACAAGATATTTGCAAGGATCAAATGAGAAGCTCACATATATATATATTTATATATTATATTATATATATATATATATATATATACATATATTATTATTTATTTAATTAAATTTTGATTGGAGATGTTTGTTTTCCTCGATTTGGTATTTCTGATTTTGATTTGCAATTTAATTTACTTTTTTGCAAGAGAGCAGTTGAGGAAATGAGGAAGAAAATATTTTGAACAATAGAATTTCTCCCACAAATCTCTCATTTTGGTTTTCATCTTGTAATTATAAATATGGCTTTTACAGAATGCTTTGGAAGGTTTCAATATTTGAAACTTGGGGAGCAAATTCTCTACAAAGAGAGGGATTTTTGCACTACTATAGGGAGCACAATTTTCTGTAGAGAATTAGCTAATTTTGGACTAGACTTATGGAGATTAAAAGAGATGTATTTCAACTCTGAAAATTTCATGCTATCATGAAATTTTCTGAGAATTTCATGCACTCAATGGCTATAATTAGGTCTTTAAGTCTTGTACACTATTGTAAGAGATAGAGGCTAATTGGTGGCCTACATTTAATAAAATTTGAGACAATATTTTATCGAAACAAGTATGTGTTTTTGAAGTTTTGTACTATTGTAAATTCATTTAATACATGCTTGTTTTAATAATTTGAAAGCTATCTTTTAATGATGGATCTAATTTCTAACAAGTTAAATTATGAATTCGAATAGATAAACATGACATACTTGTTAACTATTTAGCAAATTAATGTCAAGGTTATCTTGGTTTTAATAATGATTATTTTATGAGAACTATTTCCTTAACACAATCATATGTTTTTTAGTTTGAATTTAGTTTATTTACATTTGGATGTATGTGCACCAGAGATCTGATGACTATTCATCAAAAAGATTAATACATATACTTGCTTGAACTAGTAATAAATCTTGGAATTATTTCCTTGGCTTATTTACTTCATTTTTATTCCAAATTCAACGCTGGTCCAAATCCCCTTTTTACCTTGCTCTTGGTTGATAGGGGGACTAATATTTCCTTCAATCGAGATAAATTTATGATTTATTTTTTGTTACTTAGAGTAGATTTTTATTTCGTTTTAATTATTGCATTCTAGAAGTCCTCTTACATAGAGGCAAACTTTAAAGTGGTATGGCTGAGCCATTAATTCAACTTAGGATCACTTTCTTGCATGAGCTCCATTAGAGGTAAGATCTGATGTATCTTTCCTATTGGAAAGTAATAGACATACTATAAGCCAACAGAGAGAGAGAGGGTAACTGGATCCAGTTTAACTAGTCAGAACCACCATTCCAAACAGACAAGGAGTTGATTTAAGTTCCCAACCGGGTGTTCTCCCTTATAATGTTGACATGGTCATTTTGGGCCATCAACATTTTTGGTGCTATAAGGAGGGCCTAAGGAATTTTTATCTTTTGTAGTTTTTGTATTTTAAAGTTTTTAATTAATCATAATGGCTTCTCTCAAACTTCCCATTTGGAGTTGTGTTAGGTCCCTATAATACTAGTGATTCACCGATTACTATTATCATTGTAGCCCTTATTTTTATTGTTGTGCCATATTGTCCCCATATTGTTATTATTGTTCCCCATAAATTCCCACTATTGTTATTGTTTTGCCCTTATATTATTATTATTATGTTGGCTTTGATTATATTGTGACACATTAGACTCCTATATATAGAAAGGAGGTTTTGTCATTTGTTCAGCCAATAATTGTTTATTTTTGCAACGTAAAGGACGTTGCCCCCTCGAAGAGGTTGATTTCTAAGGTGTTGATATTTATTTTCTATCTTTTTGTGAGTTGGTTTCATAACATTTGGTATCAGAGCTTTGGATTCTAGGGTTTCGCTGCTCCAAATAGGTTATTATGAAATTTTGACTATAAATTTTTTTCTACGACATTTCAGAAGCTAAAAAAAAAAATCCATTTGAGCTGAAATCATTCTGAACCTCAAGTCCAAATTTCAAATCTTGTATCGCTATATTTTTGGAGATATGACCTGAGCAAGTTAGGATTTTTGCAGTCTCCCGAATTACATTCCAAACATGTGACCTCGGGAAAATCATCATAACTTTCTCTCAGAGTATCAGATTGAAATTTCATAAGAATTTACAAAAAGAAGACAGACTATAGTTTTCTGTGTATCTTTTTTAGATCCAAAGGTAGAAACAGTAACACGTGGCACGTCGTACAAGTTTACTTTACTGAAAAAATATATAATCAAGTCATATTGGGAGATTGGGCATAAATCTTTCTTGGAGAATCCACTTTTGATCAGACTGGTGGCATTAGAAAGAGGACTCACAGGGCTACCTCAAGAAGAAATTGTAGATCTTGGAGATCTGCAATTACAGAGATACAATAGATTCAATATCGAGCTTCTACAAAGCAGAAAAAGGTGTGTAGTCTTTTAAAACATTTGCATAAGTTTGGGTTGAAAAATTAGGTTGAAGTTCAAAGGGAATAATGAAGCATAATTATCATTAATTGATGCCCCGAAGAAAGAAAATGGAAACATCTAGTAAGCAACCTGAAAGCTCTAGCATGACTCATGAAGAAGAGGAAGAAATGCAACATGATATATCAAAATTATGAGACCAAGTGCAACAAATTCACTCTCACAAAAGGTAACAAAAGCTAAGATGAATGGCGTGGAAGCTAATATGAATGGAGTGCAAGTTAAGATGGATGGCGTGGAAGCTAAGATGGATGGCATGTAAGCTAAGATGAATGGCATGGATGCTAAGACGAAATATTTTGTTGGCATTATGATACAGGGGTTGTCCTTGATGGCAACTCACACAGATGACAGTTCACAATATAACAAGTTAACAACAAAGGATTATAGCTAAGACTCTAGAGATTGAAGAAAGAGAGGTATACACTGGTTCACTTTGTCGAAGTAGCATATACACATGGGAACACAAAACAAAAAGACCGTATATGTATACACACACTTTCACATAAGGAAAAGCGTGTATGGGATCGAAAATCAAGTTTTTCGTCCAAGGTATTTAGTCTGTGGTATTGACCCTAGGTATTTGGTCCAAGGTATTGGTCCTAATTGGTTTTGGTCCAAGGTAATGGTACTAAGTGTTTTTGGTCCAAGGTATTGACAAAGGGCCTAAAGCTATATAAGGAAGAGAAGATCATAAGGCCAATAGTGCAAGCAATAAGATTGTAAGGAATACTTCTAACTAAAGTATATTTTATGTTGCAGGGTTATGTTTGGGACTGGATCTGAAATATTCATGTCCACCTTGAGTTCAATATTGGATCAGGAATCATGAGACTTGAAATGACTTATTCTTGAATGATCTGATATTGGTTGAGACTAGATTTGATGTTTTGCACCTATTCTATTTTTTATCTATCATGATTTGGGTTTGTCTGAAGTCTAGAATTGCAGCAAAATTATGAGTCAATATTTGCAGATCTGTACGTAGGTTCATCTTAGCCAAAGAGCATATACACACAGCCTTCTTAGATCTAAATGTAAAACTAAATGCATAAGGAGGCTGGCACTTGATTGATTGATTGTATAAGTGAGAAGAAGTGATCTCTATCCCTGCCTGTGTAAAGCTTTATAAGTTGACAGTAGATATTCAATATATTGATGGTTGGTACATACTTGATTCAAAAGTTTATGTTTGCAGTAGTTCTGAAGGTATACACAAGTTTAATTCACAGAAGTAAAGTATACATGTAGTTTGGGTTCAGCCAAGTAGCGTATACACTCTAATGCATGATTTTTAAGGTTACAACTAGTTCTAAATGATGATGTAGGGTTCTGGGTTCAACACAATGTTCTAGTGTCAGTGATCTGATTATTCAGATTAACTGAGTATTGGTTGATGCAGTTCAAGTTTAAAATTTTTGATGGGTCTAGTGTGAAAATTTGATGAAACGTGGCCTTCATATTGTGGTGTTGTGATCCAGGAGTATCCAGTCTGAAAATTCATGAAACGTGGTCCCTGGTGGAAGAGCAGAGTTTTTTTTGTAGGCTGGCACCTACGTACTAGTAAACATATTGGCTAGTACAAGAGCTAGGGGGTTGTAGCTCCCTTCTAGTATAAGCCGAAGAACGAGAAAAGGTTGTAACCTTCTGCAGGTAAAAGCCTACGTATTGGTATGAGTCTGCACCAATACAAGATTATAAATAGATTTTCTTATTATTAAGAGAACACAGAGACAATAGGAACAGGTGGTTTTTACCCACATTGGGTTTCCACCTTAAATCTTGGTGTTCATGTGTGTTGCTTATGTGTGATACTTTATTCTACTTTTACTGCACTGTCTAACAAGTTATTGATGAACTGGTTTAAGCTCAACACATGATAAATTGTCTAAATCACAACCTCTCCAAGGATATACACTGGTTTATTTAATCACAGTAGCATGTACATGCTAGTTCACTTCACTGAAGTAGCGTATATAAATCTATTTGGAAAATAATATTATTGATCTAATAATACTGATTCACCCCCATCTCAGTATTATTTCCAACAATTGGTATGAGAGCAAGTCCTTCAGAAGATACTTGATTGCTTGAAGGGAGATCCATTAACATGAATAATCACGAAAGCATGGGATCCAACAGACTGCAAATCTTTTATGGGAGAAACTTTGTGTATTGGAAAATAAGAACCAAAACCTATTTACAATCTCTTGGAACGGATGTCTGGGAAATTGTGGAAAGAGGATATACATTTCCAATAGAAATTCCTACAGATGCGGCAGGTAAAAAGCAATATGAAACCAATGCCAAAGATGTTAATACTTTATTAGGAAGTTTGTCACAATTAGAGTTTGTCAAAGTCATGTAGCTCAAATCAGCCAAAGAGATATAGGACAAAATCATTAAGAGCTATGAAGGAGAGTCTCAGGTAAAACGTGCTAAGCTACAAAGTCTCAGAATTCTGTATGAAACTCTTAAGACGCATAGTGATGAAAGTATAGCTAGTTACTTCTTACGTATATATGAGGTTGTTAATTGTATGAGGAATCTGGGTGAAGAAATAAAGGAAGTTACCTTAGTTGAGATAATTTTGTGATCCTTGTCTCCTAAATTTTAATCAAAAGTGTCTACCATAGAGAAAAACAGGATCTACAGAATATCACTATGACACAGCTTCACGGAATGTTAACTGCTTTTGAGATGAGAAAAGGAGGTCCATCAGATATGAGAGAAGCCACATTTAAAGCTTCAGCAAAAGGAAAGGAAGGGCACAATGAATCAGGACACATTTCAGAAGAAGAAGATGAGGTAAATTTTGTCAAGAAGCTTCAACAGGGTTTTGGAAGGTTTAGAGGTAAGATACCTTTCAAATGCTTTGCTTGTGGTAGAGTTGGTCATTATGCTACCAGATGTCCTTATAAAGATAAATATGAAAAAGGAAAGGAATATGCAAAAGGGAATAGAAAACAAGTTGTGAATAAAAGGAGTTACTATACTCATGAAGATAGTCATGGTTTATCTCATAGTGATGAAGATGAAACTGGACAAGATTACAGACTTCTCATGGCTTATGAGAGCAATGATTTTTGGGATAGTTTAGAAGAGGATAGTGATGGTTTATCTAATAGTGATCATTATAGACTTCTCATGGCTTATGACGATGAAATTTTTTGGGATGCTTTAGAAGAGGAAAACTTTCATGAAGAAATCTCTAAACTCAAAATTTGTTTAGAGGAAAAGAATATGATCATAGATACCTTAACATACCAACTTTTTTGAAAATGAAAAACACAATGAAAAACTAGAATGTGAAATTGTGGGTCTAAGAAAAGATCTTGAAAAAACAAAATCTCTCAATCTTAGATTTGCTAAAGGATCATAAACTTTAAATGAAATTATCAAAGTTCAACGTTTTTCTATGAGAAAGACAGGTCTTGGATATACTGAAGAAGCATCTAAATCACAAAAGCTATCAACCTCCACCAAAAGCTATCTTGATGCAGCAAAGTCCAGTGAAAAGTATGACAATCGTCAACAAAGGCATAAAGCTGATCACCAGGTAAATCATGCTCAATTTACTCCAAGGATGAATAGAAGTCACAACCAACCTCAGGCAAATCATACTCAATTTTCTCCAAATATAAATATCAATAGAAACTACAATCAACATGTAAATAGATTCGATAGTCGCAAAAACGTTTTTAATGGGCAATGTTTTTCATGTCATAATTTTGGGCACAAAGCTGCTCAATGCGTTGCTTACAAAACCATCATGACTAGAGAAGCACGAAATCAAAGGAATGTAACAGGGTTCAAGAGAAGTTCCTATAATAAATTTTCTCCTCTTGAAAATGAAATAGAATGTTCAATCTGTAACAACTTTGGTCATGAAGAATCTGAATGCAGGACCAAATTTCGACAAAAGGAGCAAATGCCATTAAATCCCAAGATACAGAGAAGGAAAAAATCTCAAATAGAAAGATGTGGTATAGCCTTGTATGCAAAAGGACAAGAAAATTAGAGGTACATCGATAGTGGATGCTCTAAACACATGACAGGTGACAAAGAGAAACTTCACTCATATAATGCCTTAGAAAAGGAAAAGAATGTCTCATTTGGAAATGAAACTCCAGCTATAATAAAAGGTAAAGGTTCTGTTTTCTTGAAAGAAAAGGTTAAAGTTGGAAATGTTATGTATGTAAACAGTTTAAAGCATAACCTATTGAGTGTCAGTCAAATGTGTGATCAAGGAAATGAAGTCGTGTTTCGATCAAACGGATGTGTTGTTCATGAGCTTGATACAGGAGAGACAATGTCAAAGGTACAAGAACTCCAAACAACTTATACATACTTAAGGGAGGACAACAACAGTGCTATCTAAGGAAAACTAATGAAAACTGGCTGTGGCATAGAAGATTGGGACATCTAAGCTTTTCTCAAATAAGAAAAGCATGCAAAATCAAGGTTGTTCGTGATCTTCCAGATATCAGCATCCCAAAAAATACAATATGCAAACCATGTCAAATCGGTAAGCAAACCAGAGTTCATTTCATGAAAAAAGAAGGGTCAGCTAGTAAGCCTCTTGAACTTGTCCATACTGATTTATGTCGACCGACAAGGAAAAAGTCACCTCGTGGAGAAGAATACTTTATTTTATTCATTGATGATTTTTCGAGAATGTGTTGGATAGGTCTTCTAAAGCATAAAGTTGAAGTATTTGAAAAGTTCTAAGCCTTCAAAGCTCTGGTTGAAAATGAATTAGATCGAAAAATCAAATGCCTCAGATCTGATTGAGGAGGGGAATTTATATCAAATGAATTCTTTGATTTTTGTGAACAACATAGAATAAAAAGGCAATTCTCCACTGCAAGAACTCCTCAGCAAAATGGTGTGGTAGAAACAATGAATAGAACAATTCAACAAATGGCTCGAGCGATGCTAGATGAATCTAGAACTCTTGCAACCTTCTGGGGCGAAGCTGCATTCGCTGCCATGACATTTCTCAACAAAGAAAATATTCGGTAAATAGCACTCAAGCTCCACATGGATTTTTGTATGGTAAGACTCCTCCCGTAAAATACCTTAAAGTTTTTGGAAGCAAATGTTTTATCAAAAGGACTGATGAAAAACTTGGTAAGTTTGAACCCAGAGCAGATGAAGGTATTCTTCTTGGTTATTCTTCCAGAAGTAAAGGATATAAATTTTATAATAAAAGACTTGGGAAAATTGTTGAAAGCATTGATGTTGTAGTTTCTAAAGTATGCAAAAATCCAAAATAGATAAAAGCAACAAAAGATTATGACAATGAGGAAGATGGGGATTACTTTCCCACATCAAGTCAAAATTATATTGAAGAAGAAACCAATGCAACACCAGAAGAAGAGATAATGGTAGAAGAAAAGACTCCATAATGGTAGAAGAAAAGGCTCCATCCAGGGATGTTCAGAAAAATCATCTAGAAACTCAAATTTTAGGGGAAAAAGAGGTAGGTGTACAAACAAGAAGAAATATTACAGGGACCTCAAGCTATCTAGCATTAATATCCTCCACCGAACCTCAAAATGTAAATGAAGCATGCAAAGATGAATGTTGGGTCAAGGATGGATGAAGAACTTGAGAAAATTGAAAAGAATGATACTTGGGAATTAGTTCCTAGACCTCATGATAAAAATATTATAGGAACTAAATGGATATTCAAGAACAAGCTGAATGAAAATGGAGAAGTCATTCGAAACAAGGCCAGACTTGTTTGTAAAGGGTATTCTCAACAAGAAGGTATAGGTTTTGAAGAAACGTTTGCACCTGTTGCTAGAATTGAAGCCATAAGGATGTTTCTTGCTATTTCCAACTTTTAGAAATTCAAAGTATTCTAAATGGATGTAAAATCAACCTTCCTTAATATAGATTTAGAATAAGAAGTTTATATTGAACATCCAGAAGGATTAATTCCTAAAAATGATGCAAAACTTTTATGCAGACTCAAAAAGGCTCTCTCTAGTCTGAAACAGGCTCCAAGGGCCTAGTATTACTGCCTTGACAAATATCTACACCAACAAGGTTTTACAAAAGGTTCTGCAGATAGCAATCTATATACAAAGATTGAAACTGATAAATTGCTAATTATTATTGTTTATGTTGATGACATCATTTTTGGTAGCAATGAAGAATCCATGAGTCAGAATTTTGCTTCAGTAATGTAGCAAGAATTTGAAATGTCGTTGCTTGGTGAACTTACTTATTTTCTTGGTGTACAAATTCAATAAACTAAAGATGGTGTTTCTATTTCACAAACCAAATATCTCAAACAGAACTCGAAAAGGTACAGAATGGAAGATTCTAAACTGGTATGTACCCCAATGGTAACAGGATGCAGTTTCAACTTAAATGATGAATCAACAGCAGTACATCAACCAACTTATAGATCCATGATTGGCAGTCTGCTTTATCTAACAGGAACTCGACCTAACATCATGCATGTAGTAGGAATAGTTGGAAGATTCTAAGCAAATCCAAAGGAATCACACCTTTAGGCAGTCAAAATAATTTTCAAATATCTTCAAGGAACTCAAGACTTTGGACTAGGTATCCTAGAGATGTAGATCTTACTCTTCATGCATATACAGATGCAGATTGGGCAGGAAGTGTTGATGATAGAAAAAGCACTAGTGGTGGTGCATTCTATATGGGTTCCAGGTTAGTGTCTTGGTTCACCAAGAAACAAAGTTCAATTGCTTTATCTACAGCTGAAGCAGAATATGTGGCTGCTGCATCTTGCTGTACACAACTATTTTGGATGATGCAAACTTTGCAAGACATTCAGATCACATGTACTCCACCCATCTCCATTCTATGTGATAATACAAGTGCCATCAGTATTTCAAAGAGTCTAGTCATGCACTCCAAAACCAAGCACATACCCATCAAGTACCATTTTCTACGTGAACAAGTTCTTGAACAAAAGGTCAAATTGGAGTATGTTCCCCCCAAAGAATAGGTTGCTGATATATTCACTAAACCACTGCCTAGAGAAACATTTGAATACCTCAGACAAAATTTGGGAGTAGTTGTTGCATCACCCTGTTGTTAAATCCAGTTTTTTAGAGAAAGATTATTATACGAATGTTTCATGAAGTATAGTTGCATATACACGCGGGTTTATGTGGGTTAAGGAGCGTATATGTTTTTCGGACAGGAAAAACAGTGGGGCAAACTCTGATATGGTTGCTCTGTTTGATGTTGATGATTACAGTCTATCGATATGATTTTTTCATTAATTTTTTATCTGATTGACAAAGATGTCTTGATCATTCACTTGTTAACAATGCATAGGTAGCACAGGTTCAGGGGGAGCATTAGCCTTCACACGCATTCTGCATTGTTGGCATTATGGTTGTTAAGTACAGTTATGGCTTCAGATATTTATACCATTTGTTGCTTATGTCATGTAAAAGTCTAGGGTGTGATATGTCTTCTCATACATTTGAATGAGTCATACTGGATAAATGATGTAATTTGTATCCCCACTTTACATGGGATGGATGATGTAATATTTATTTTATTTCTGTCATATATAAACAATTGGTATATCCCCACTTGGTTGGCTAGATGAGTCAGATCTGGTGTATCCCCACTTGGTTGAGAGATTGATATTCTACATATGGTCAGGGGGAGCATGGACCTCGCATGGACGGTTTAGTACATCTAAGCATAGGGGGAGCTTAATCAGAGAATTTAGCATATACTCAAGGGGAGCATGGACAACATAATGTATATCAAAAGGGGAGAATATCTTGGTCCGCCCTTTGCCCTTGATGTCAAAGGAGGAGAGTGTCTTGGTGTAGTTGTTGCCATCAAGTCCAAACGAGGAGATTGTTGGCATTATGATACAGGTGTTGTCCTTGATGGCAACTCACACAGATGACAGTTCACAATGTAACAAGTTAACAACAAAAGATTATAGATAAGACTCCAGAGATTGAAGAAAGAGAGGGATACGCTGGTTCACTCTGTCAAAGTAGCGTATACACACGAGAACATAGAACAAAAAGAGCATATACATATACACGCACTTTCATAGAAGGAAAAGTGCATATGGGATGGAAAATCAAGTTTTTAGTCCAAGGTATTGGTCCATGGTATTAACCCTAGGTATTTGGTCCAAGGTATTGGTCCTAAGTGGTTTTGGTCCAAGGTATTGGTACTAAGTGTTTTTGGTCCAAGGTATTGACAAAGGGCCTAAAGCTATATAAGGAAGAGAAGATCATAAGGCCAATAGTGCAAGCAATAATATTCTAAGGAATACTTCTATCTGAAGTATATTTTATGTTGCAAGGTTATGTTTGGGACTGGATCTGAAATATTCATGTCCACCTTGAGTTCAATATTGGATCAGGAATCATGAGACTTGAAATGAATTACTCTTGAATGATCTAATATTGGTTGAGACTAGATCTGATGTTTTGTGCCTGTTCTATTCGTTATCTATCATGATCTGGGTTTGTATGAAGTCTGGAATTGCAGCAAAATTCTGAGTCAATATTTGTAGATCTGTACAGAGGTTTATCTTGGCCAAAGAGCGTATACATGTAGTCTTCTTAGATCTAAATGTAAAACTGAATGCATAAGCAGGCTGGCACTTGATTGATTGATTATATAAGTGAGAAGAAGTGATCTTTGTTCCTGCATGTGTAAAGCTATGTAAGCTGAAAATAGATATTCAATATATTGATGGTTGGTACAGACTTGATTCAAAAGTTTATGTTTGCAGTAGTTTTGAAGGTATACACAGGTTTAATTCATGGAAGTAGCGTATACACACAGTTTGGGTTCAGCCAAGTAGCGTATACACTCTAATGCATGATTTTTGAGGTTACAACTAGTTCTGAATGATGATGCAGGGTTTTGGGTTCAGCAAAGTGTTTTGGTGTCAGTGGTCTGATTATTCAAATTAACTGAATATTGGTTGACGCAGTTCAAGTTTAAAAGTCTTGATGGGTCCAGTTTGAAAATTTGATGAAATGTGGCCTTCAAAGTGTGGTGTTGTGATCCAAGAGTATCCAGTCTAAAAATTCATGAAATGTGGTCCCTGGTGGAAGAGTGGAGTTTTTTCTATAGGCTGGCACCTATGTACTAGTAAACATATTGGCTAGTACAAGAGCTAGAGGGTTGTAGCTCCCTTCCAGTCGAAGCTGGAGAATGAGAGAAGGTTATAACCTTTTGTAGGTAAAACCTTGCATATTGGTATGAGTATGCACCAGTACAAGATTGTAAACAAATTTTCTTATTATTAAGAGAAGACAGAGATGAAAACAGCAGGTGGTTTTTACCCAGATTGGGTTTCCACCTTAAATCTTGGTGTTCATGTGTGTTGCTTATGTGTGCTGCTTTATTTTGCCTTTACTGCACTGTCTAACAAGTTACTGATGAACTGGTTTAAGCTCAACACATGATAAATTGTCTAAATCACAAGTTCTCTGGATATACGTTGGATTATTAAATCATAATAGCGTGTACATGCTAGTTCACTTCATTGAAGTAGCGTATATAAATCTGTTTGGAAAATAAAATTATTGATCTGATAATACGGATTCACCCCCCTCTCAGTATTATTTCCAACAAATTTGAAGATAGATTTGACTAAGTCGCTACAAGAAACACTTATTAATGGTGAAAGGGTAGTAAAGGAAACTCATGATGAGAACAAAAGAAATGTTAATCATGATTTCATAGACTCTAATGTTGGATTGAGGACCCATCATGTTCCAAAGATCAATATGAGAAAGTTTGATGGCAAGGATCCCGTAACAAGGATACTACAGATGGAGATTTATTTCAATCTCCACAATGTGAAAAACACACAAAAGGTATGCATTGAAACTTTATATTTGCAACCAAATCAGTTTGTATGGTATCGATGGCTTTGCTCTCGTAAACAAATTGTTACTTGGGAAATTTTTACAAAAGAAATGATAGCACATTATGAGGATACAAAAAGCAACACTTTTTTTAGCCAATTGATAAACCTCAAACAAAAGGGTTCAATTATGGATCACATTGAGGACTTCCAAAAATTGAATATAAGGGTAAAAGATATTCCAGAGGAGCATAGGATTGATGTGTTTATAGGGAATTTAAAGGATAAAATCTAACATGAGGTTTACCTTTGGGAACTTGACTCATTGGAGAAGGCATTCAGGTTGGCAAGGAAAATGAAAACCAAAATTATGGCAACAATGAAGCCTACCACTCACAACTATAAGGATGGAACTGTTGTTTCCCCTAGCTTTCCACGACCTACAAGGTTGACACCCCAACAATTGGAAGAAAAAAGAGAAAAAGGGCTTTGTTACAGTTATGATAGAAAATACACTAAAGGTCATAAGTGTGCTGAGAAGAAATTATTTTACATAGATTGTGAAGAGGAGGAAGAAAAGGAACAAGAAACATCAAAACAAGAGGATATACACCAGAAACAAACCCTAGAGAAAGAAGAAATGAATCCGACCATATCTTGTAATGCATTGGTCGGAATTACCACTCATCAAACTATCAAGATAGAAGGACATATCAAGAAGAAAAAGGTAATAGTGTTAATTGATTCGAGCAGTACCCATAATTTTATTCATTGTAAGATATCCAAGGAATTGAATTGCTTCCTGTATCGAGCACCAGAGTGTCAAGTGATGGTTGCAAGTGGAGGAACCATAAATTTCTCTGGAAAGTTCCATAATATCAAGCTATCCATGGGAGAATATGCATTGAATAGCCCAATGCTTTCCATTCCAATGGATGGTGCTGATGTTGTACTACGAGTCCAATGGCTACAATCCTTGGGTACAATAGCTTTTAATTTTCAAGAACTTTTAATGAAATTTTCTTCGGAAGGAAACGAAGTAGAATTAAGAGGCATTATAGGGAACCAGAAAAGATAATCAGTTCTAATGAAATGAAAAAGCTTCTAAAGAAATAACAACGAGGCATAATTTCACAATTATTTTCACTAGAGGTTCCCACATCAAAATCATCTATTTCTCCAGATCTCCAGAAAGTATTGGACAATCATTCCAATGTATTTGATACTCCCAAAGGTCTCCCACCTATTCGTGATCATGATCATGCTATTCATTTGATTCCAGGAAGTGTTCCTCCAAACATGAGGCCTTATATATATCCCTATGCCCAAAAGAGTGAAATTGAACGTATGGTTGCAAAAATGCTAGAGGCCGGTATAATTCATCCTAGTCAAATTTCTTTCTCTGCTCCAATAGTATTGGTGCACAAGAAGGATGGATCATGGCACATGTGTCTGGATTATAGGGAGCTCAACAAGCTCACTATTAAAGATAAATTCCCATTGCTGTCATTGATGAACTATTGGATGAATTGCATGGATCAATTTGCTCCAACAGGTTGGATCTTCGTTCAGGATATCATCAAATCGGAATGAAGACTGAAGAAATTCCGAAAACAACATTTAGAACTCATGAGGGTCATTATGAATTTTTGTTCATGCCTTTTGGCCTTACCAATGCACCTTCTACATTTCAAGGTTTAATGAATTCCATTTTCAAACCCTTCCTTAGAAAATTTGTGTTAGTATTTTTTGATGATATACTAATCTATAACAAGTCTTGGAATGATCATGTTCAACATGTTGACAGGGTGCTCAAACTATTAGAGGATAAACAATTATATGCAAAAAGCTCCAAATGTTTCTTTGGAGTACAAGAGGTGGAATATTTGGGTCATATTGTATCTCATGAAGGTGTTAAGGTAGACCCTAGCAAAATTAAAGCCATTAAGGAAAATCCCCACATCCATAAAGCATCTGCGAGGATTTCTAGGGTTAACAGGGTATTATCGCAAGTTTGTTAAGAATCATAGCAGAATAAAACCACCTCTAACAACATTATTGAAGAAAGATGCATTTTTATGGACTCCAGAAGCAACGAAGGCCTTTGAACATCTTAAAGAGGAAATGTGCCAAGCACTGGTCTTAGCTACGCTGGACTTCACAAAAACCTTTATTGTGGAATGTGATGCCTTAGGAAATGGAATTGATGTTGTTTTAATGCAAGAATAAAGACCCATTGCTTTCGAAAGTCATCCAATCAAAGGAAAGTATTTACATAAAGCTATTTATGAGAAGGAAATGTTGGCAATACTACATGCACTTAAGAAATGGCGATGCTACCTAATGGGAAGACACTTCAAGGTAAAAACGGATCATGATAGTCTGAAATACTTTTTAGAACAAAGATTATCTTCAGAAGAGCAGCAAAAATGGATCACAAATATGTTGAGTTATGACTTTTAAATCATATACAAAAAAGGGAAGCAAAATGTTGTGGCAGATGCACTCTCAAGAAAGGATGAGGATCTGGAAGCATTGCTTTGTGCCATTCCTATTATCCAACCAGATTGGATAAACGAAGCAAGGGATGAATGGAAGAATGATGAAGAAGTGTGGGAACTCATTCAAAAGTTACAACAAGATCCCAATACATATGATACATTTAGCTGGAAAAATGGTTCGTTATGGTACAAAGATCGCTTATACCTATGTCAAAATTCCCAACACAAACAAAAGATTCTTATGGAATTGCACACCTCTCCCTTAGTAGGCACTCAAGATTTTTAAAAAGTTAGCACAGGGTTAAGGAGTTATTTTTTGATGGCCTTAAATCTGATATTCAAAAGTTTGTGGCTAAATGTTTGGTTTGCCAACAAAATAAAGTTGAAACACTTAAGACCCTGAGTCTATTACAACCTTTATCCATTCCAAGTCAACGTTGGGAGGAGGTTTCAATGGATTTCATCACACCTTTACCCAAGTCCGAAGGAAAGAGTGTCATCATGGTGGTAGTTAATAGACTTACCAAGTATGCACACTTTTGTGCATTATCTCATCCATTTAAAGCCAATACAGTTTCTACTACATTTATGGAACAATTCAAAAGCTACATGGAAACCCAAAGATTATTGTAAGTGACAGAGATCCCATTTTCACTGGAAATTTTTGGACAGAATTATTCTTGGTACTCAGTTAGCTCATAGCTCATCTTATCATCCTCAATCTGATGGGTGAACTGAGATAGTAAACAAATGTTT
>APFE030962455.1:10774-48976 GCA_000404065.3 Pinus taeda | reverse complement strand
AAACCCTTCCTTAGAAAATTTGTGTTAGTATTTTTTGATGATATACTAATCTATAACAAGTCTTGGAATGATCATGTTCAACATGTTGACAGGGTGCTCAAACTATTAGAGGATAAACAATTATATGCAAAAAGCTCCAAATGTTTCTTTGGAGTACAAGAGGTGGAATATTTGGGTCATATTGTATCTCATGAAGGTGTTAAGGTAGACCCTAGCAAAATTAAAGCCATTAAGGAAAATCCCCACATCCATAAAGCATCTGCGAGGATTTCTAGGGTTAACAGGGTATTATCGCAAGTTTGTTAAGAATCATAGCAGAATAAAACCACCTCTAACAACATTATTGAAGAAAGATGCATTTTTATGGACTCCAGAAGCAACGAAGGCCTTTGAACATCTTAAAGAGGAAATGTGCCAAGCACTGGTCTTAGCTACGCTGGACTTCACAAAAACCTTTATTGTGGAATGTGATGCCTTAGGAAATGGAATTGATGTTGTTTTAATGCAAGAATAAAGACCCATTGCTTTCGAAAGTCATCCAATCAAAGGAAAGTATTTACATAAAGCTATTTATGAGAAGGAAATGTTGGCAATACTACATGCACTTAAGAAATGGCGATGCTACCTAATGGGAAGACACTTCAAGGTAAAAACGGATCATGATAGTCTGAAATACTTTTTAGAACAAAGATTATCTTCAGAAGAGCAGCAAAAATGGATCACAAATATGTTGAGTTATGACTTTTAAATCATATACAAAAAAGGGAAGCAAAATGTTGTGGCAGATGCACTCTCAAGAAAGGATGAGGATCTGGAAGCATTGCTTTGTGCCATTCCTATTATCCAACCAGATTGGATAAACGAAGCAAGGGATGAATGGAAGAATGATGAAGAAGTGTGGGAACTCATTCAAAAGTTACAACAAGATCCCAATACATATGATACATTTAGCTGGAAAAATGGTTCGTTATGGTACAAAGATCGCTTATACCTATGTCAAAATTCCCAACACAAACAAAAGATTCTTATGGAATTGCACACCTCTCCCTTAGTAGGCACTCAAGATTTTTAAAAAGTTAGCACAGGGTTAAGGAGTTATTTTTTGATGGCCTTAAATCTGATATTCAAAAGTTTGTGGCTAAATGTTTGGTTTGCCAACAAAATAAAGTTGAAACACTTAAGACCCTGAGTCTATTACAACCTTTATCCATTCCAAGTCAACGTTGGGAGGAGGTTTCAATGGATTTCATCACACCTTTACCCAAGTCCGAAGGAAAGAGTGTCATCATGGTGGTAGTTAATAGACTTACCAAGTATGCACACTTTTGTGCATTATCTCATCCATTTAAAGCCAATACAGTTTCTACTACATTTATGGAAACGATAATTCAAAAAGCTACATGGGAAACCCAAAATATTGTAAAGCGACAAAGATCTCCATTTTTCAACTAGAAAATTTTTGGAACAGAATTATTTTCTTGTCTTGGTACTCAGGTAACTCATACCTCATCCTATTAACCTAATCGATGGGCAAACGAGATAGTAAACAAACCTGTTTGTATCTTCCATTGGCTTGTAATCTGATAAAACAAACAGACAAATGGGTCAAATGGTTGCCTTTGGCTGAATGGTGGTATAACACTTCCTTCCATACTGTAGCAAAAATGACCCCATTTATGACACTTTATGGATATCACCCACCGTCCATCACATCATATTTAAGAGAAAATTCTAAGGTTCAAGGAGTGGAAGATCACATCGAGCATTAACAACGAGTTCTCCAACTCTTAAAAGATAACCTAACTTTTGTACAGAATAGAATGAAACAACAGGCAAATCAACATCGCAACGAAAGAACTTTCGATATAGGTGGCTGGGTATTTCTACGGCTACAACCATATAAACAAATGTCCCTCAAGCAAGCTAAGAAGGATAATAAATTATCACCAAAGTATTATGGTTCATACAAGGTGTTGCAAAAAGATTGGTACTATGGCATACAAATTGGAGCTTCCTCAACTTCCTGAGTGCACCCAGTTTTCCATGTTTCATGCTTTAAAGAAGGTTATTTGGTGACAAGCTCCCAGTTCAAACAATATTTCCAGAACTTGACGAGGAAGGAAAAATCATATTGGAACTTGAAGCAGTCACAGAAACAAGAAATCGATAAAAATCGTAGTATCTTGTCAAGTGGAAGAACTTACCTGCAGAATATTCCACATGGGAGGATGATAAATTTATACAGAAGCACCCATAACTACTCAAGCATTGAGGACAACACTTTTTTAAGGAGAGGGGCATGTTAGATCCCTATAATACTAGTGATTCCCCTATCACTATTGTCATTGTAGCCCTTATTGTTATTGTTGTGCCCTATTGTCCCCATATTGTTATTATTGTGCCACATAGAAGCCCACTATTGTTATTGTTGTTCCCTTATATTATTATTATTATGCCGACTTTGATTATATCGTGACCCATTAGACTCCTATATATAGAAAGGAGGTTTTTTCATTTGTATCATCTAAGAATTGTTCTTTTTTGTAACGTAAAGGAGGTCTCCCCCCTTGAAGAGGTTGATTTCTAAGGCGTTGATCTTTCTTTTCTATCCTTTTTGAGTTGGTTTCATAACAAGTTGTATCTCTAGACATGCACCCGCCATTACTCCACCATAAATTGTAAGATACTTGTGAAATTTAAAATTTAATGATAAGAGTAATGTTTCCGCATTTGATCATGCCTTATAGTTTATTCAAATTTTTGCAAATTCTACTTTTCATGATATTGATGAAGGTATTTTATGCATAATTTTTACTCTTACATTCTCAGGAAAAGCCAGAATATGGTGTTAGTCACTTCTAGTTGCCTCTATTCAGAGTTGGGATCAATTTATCATAAAATTCCTTTATGAATTCGATGGTTATGATTATGAACAGGTATGTGATGAATTTCAAGATTTACGAAGGTTTAAAAATGAATATTTCATAGATTTTAATGTTAGATTTTGATTGAATTGCTTAAGATTCAAATTTGAAGATAAACCTTCAGAGATTGAATTGATGGAATGGTTTGAATATATTTGTTCTCTTCCCTACATTCGTAATCCATATGAAACCATTACAAGCTTTGATGAATCTTCTTCAACATTTATTAACATATTTGAGAATTCCAATATGAAAGTGCAAACCAATCATGATGAAGTTGCATATGTCATGTATGATCAATTCCTTCATTTGGTGCACATCTCTTATAGCATTAATAATGATCACGATGCTCTCTCTCATGTTAATAAAACACTATCACAAAGCTAGGAAAAATTTGATAACCAATTGCAAGAAGACAACAATAATAAAATTGAAGAAATAACTACCACGAAATGAGAAAATTAGCCTGAAATTAATTCAGAAAATTAGTCAATAAATTAGCAAGAACAAGTATAAATAAATGATTCCAATATGCATTATGCTTGTTATACGGTATTTTGTCACCAACCCCGCATCCCCTAATCTCGAGAGAGTCGGTCCCTGAATTGCATTTGTTCTATGTCATACATCAAAATATGTGTCCATATCTTCCACGTCACTCAAGAAGATCAACCATGCTCATTAATCCTGAAGTTGACCCTTTTTGCCTATGTTTCAAGATCATCGCAAGGCACCAGTATTCTGTCGGCGACAATTGACCAAAGTGAACCAGAACCTCGCAACACCATTGCAAGAGTACATCTGTTCTCTGTGACGGTCCGATTTTAGAGATTTTCACAAGTCATCAGTATCTTGCTTGCAACGATAGCTCTGAATACACTGTGGCTTCGCGACGTCATCTCTGAGTCCTAGTGTTTGACTCACGACAACCCAGATATGGTGAGTTAGTTCAAACAAAATGCTTCTGGGTAGTTTTGGAACTGGTTGTTGGGTCAAGGAAGTTCGCCTTTCCTCATTTGAGATGATGGTTCTGCCTGTTGAGAAACCTCCCTTGAAGATAAGTTCCCTCTCCCTCATTTATGGAGGTTCCTCCTCTTATAAAAGCATTCCCCATTGCTATGATCAACTGGTTTTTGGGAGTGAGCAAATTAGCTAGTTCTTGGTGTTGGATTGATAATTTGCAGTGTGAATTGATGATAGATTAGCAATTGGTTGTGGATTGCCTTAGCCTTATACTAGTGCTTTTGGGTGAGAGAGAGAGTTATAAGACTTTTTGGGAGACCTTTTGAGAGTGAATGTTTGTGGATACATACTGACTAGACCCTTCAAGGAATCTTGTGACGTCAAGGCATGGTTGTAAGCTTTACTTTTTCTCATATTAATACAATCAACAGTTGTTTCCTATATCTTGTATGAAATATATTTGATAGCTTATAGTTCCTTGATTCTGTAAGTAAATAGTTCATTGTTGTGCTCTATTACTTGTTTCGTTGTTCTCTTATGTTTTTTTAGGTGAATCACTCATCAAGGAGAAGGGAACGATAGTTGGATCAGTATAATAAAGACTACATCGAACATTGGCATAAGGTAGGCTTTTTCAACGATGACTATTTAAGGAAATTAGCTGTTGTTTTGTCTTGTTGTGACTAGACCCACTCTAGGGCTAGAGGGTTTGCCTTTGTCCACAGAGGGAACTTTACCTAATTCACAAGTTGGCGACTCCACTGGGGAGTCCTTTGCGTGTTGTCTCTTTTTTTTCTCTTAATTTGATTTTGATTGAATTACATAGTGTCTCTTGGTTTTGGGACTGAGCCATTAGTGTTCTCGGTTACTTGAGTAAATCTGGCGGTCCCTCTCACTGTCTGAGAGATAAGTTTGGTGTCTTTCAGGTGTTCTTGCTTTGTTTTGCCTCTTAATTGAGATCGTCGTTGTTTAGCCCTTAAGACCTACGATGAGTTACCCCTGTCCTCTTTGATCAAGTTGTACTCTGCAAATATCCCGTCATATAGCTGCGATGATTCTTGAAATTGGATCGTCGCCGAAGACAGGTGTACTCTTGTGACGACGTCGCTGAGTTGCTAGCTTTGTGCCTACAATGATTTGGCTTTCATCTCAGGTTGCTAGTTTAACCCCTGCGACGATTCTTGTAAAGTTTTTTTTCACATCCTTACCTCCAGAATCAGCCAGTGTTGCTTGTCCCCTGCTATCTCTTGTATCTTATCAAAATTGTTTTGACTGTGTTTGTTAAGGCACTTTCTCCTTGGTTTCATTTGTTAGAGTCTTGAGTTTTCAGGCTGTGTGACCTAAATCCTTTTAAGGTTTCATCAAGAAGTCATTTGTTTGGGTTGCTTGTCCTTCCAAGATTTGTTCACAACCATCTGATTGGTTTGTTTGAAGCTGTTCTACTACTTGTCTTCTTTCTGATTGGTCTATAGTGTTTGGTTATCGAACCAGTTTCTCATGTTGATTTGATTTCGGCACTATCAAACATAGATTACATTTGTTTGGATTGGCTAGGCTTGCATTTACTTGTTTGTCATTAAATCCCAAAAAATAAAAAATATTGCATTCATACAACATACGAAAGTGAAAGCGCATTTGCATTAGTGAATTTTTCATGATTGAGGAATTAGAGAGCAAAGTTCAAATCTTTCATTAGTAGTTGCGAGATAAGTGCATTGATGCATTGTGTTTCCTAGTGATTGGATTGCTTACATGTGCTGCTTATCTTGCAATTTCTTATTATGGTTTGCGTTCACTTGGAAATGAACTCCTTACCCTCATTTAGGTAGTTGTTCATCGAAAGGAATGGTGTTTCACTCATTGTAGTTGCATCTTAGGAATTGTTGAAATATGTTCGGTAGGGCCTTAAAACCGACACTTAATTCAAGATTAACTGTTAAAATCTATTGAATGAACTTAAAAACTCATTGGAACCTAACGCACACATATCTAGAGGTCTAGGCTAGAGACGTGTTCTGGCATCGTTAAACCTAGTTGCTATTGTTTTCACTGAGGTTGGGTGATTCCTCCTTTTGTAATTCAATAGGTACTAGTACGGATTTGTGCTCCCCATACCATCAGGTATATATTGGGAGACCCCACTAGGTTATCATCCTATTATCCATAGGAAGTCGAGTCTACCACCTTACGAATCATAACGCACTGAACACAACATTCAGGAAGATTGACTGTCGTATGGAAAGTCCTTGGTCATTTCTCTTTCATTTGATCACCAAGGTGTATATGTTGTTTTTCGATTTGTCTAGTAAACCTCTTGTCTAGTACTCCAAAGCAGTCACTTTCATTCCTTTTTGACTCTTTAAAAGTAAAAGGATCATTTGAGCACTTGTCCTTTCAGGCTCATTAAACTTCGAAAGTGATAGAGTCACCTTTCGTCCTTTTCTCGACTCTTAAAATATGAAAAGGCCAAGTTTTGTTTCAATGTCATCAAATTAACTACCCATGAAATATCCCTGGTTACAGTTAGAGTTCCTTTCAAGGTCGATCCCAATGGCAACATTCCGAGAGTCTACCATTCAAGGTCTCCCACCAGATGGGAATCCTGGTCCTTTTCCTTCTTTTGGAAATGTTGGTGCTCCGTACATGGAAACATTGTCCTTACGTGGGTTAACCATCGATTTCCTCATTTGGTTGTTTTCAACCTTGGTGGTCTCGAGCATCATAACTCTTGTTCCGCCATCTCCTTCATTTGAATCATGACAAGATGATTCTAGGGTTGACCCTTCACCTTCTTCCCCTGTTTCTTCATCCTCCTCTCCTACTTCGCCTAGTGAAAGTTCCAGATCTAGTAACCAGGAGGATAAGAAGAAGAAGAGGAAGACAAAAAAGAAGAAGTTAGATAAGAGAGAGGCCACTCATGCAACTATTGCTTCGAGTGAACCTTTGGTTGGAAAACCTACTGATCCTCCACGGAAGGTTAAATTTCCTTGTAAGTTGTGCAAGGGTGACCATTTTCTTCGTGATTGTCCTAGTATTCCTAGGATCTTAGAAGTATGGTCTCACAATCTGGCTCGTCCCTCATTGCCCTTTGATGCTCATGTCGATGCTACACCCTCAATTGGTGGTGGTAAGAAGAAAGGGAAGATTAGATTCCCCTGTAGGTTATGTGAAGGTGACCATCTCCTTCACCTTTGTCCGCTCATGGATAAAGCTTCCACCATTTTGGAAAGTCTTACAGCTCCTTCACCCCAACTTCTACTTGGTTATCAGAAGCTTTCTTCTAGCCCTCTCTTGATTGACAAAGAGATTGACTTGGATTCATCTCTTGTCCATCCTGCTCTTCCTGAGCCTGGCTATGTTATGTCTGTTTCCGACCAACCATTGGTCGAAAAGAGTGTCGACTTGGTTTCACCACTAGTTGTTCACTCTATTCCAGAAGAGCATAATGATCATACTGCTCATGTTCTTCTCGTCTTGTCAGATTCTCCTGAGTCAAAGAATGACCCTCCTATCCCGGCTGATCAAGAGAGTCCTTCTTCGATTCCTGTAGAGCATGGGGGCAATCATACTGTTATGTTCCTTTACCAATAGGTGTCATAATTTATGATTGACTTAGTTATCTCTGAAATATGTACATACCTTTGCTTCTGCAAATGTTTCCCATATTTGTAAAAAATAAAAAAAAAAATAAAAAATGTAAAGAGGGTATGTCCTAAAAGAAAAATCAAAGGACAAAAACAATGAAAAAGGTCAAAAAAGATGAAAATGAACCCCAAATAAAAAAGAAAAGAAAAAAACCAAGAAAGTGTGCAAGTCCAAATGCCGCTACTCTTTTACTTGTTGTACAATAAATATTGTGTGCAAAGTGTTGTTATGCCACAATCCATGGTAACCAAATAGTTTAATCTTGGTTATTCCATGTTTTCAATTTCATGCTTAGAGATAAAGAATAAAGTTCGATCAAACAGTGTAATCTTGGCAGATACTTAGATTAGGTAGAGTAAATAAAAGGAGCTCAACAGTCTAATATGAGCCCTTGGATGTAATATGGCTAGACTTAGATATATTTCCATTGTAAAAGAAAAGAAAAGTTTGATAGGGGTTTGCCAGTTCAAGTGCACCCTAATAAAAAGTAGAAAAAAATGGTAGGATGTGCAGGTGGGTAAGTAGATGAATGGTTGCAGAATGATGTATGATGAATGACTAGTTGAAACTCATATAATTTACTTTCATCATCATATTACTTTAAAAGCATGGATAACAATGAGACATTTACAAAAGTCAAGTTATTAATTTCCTCATTCCTTATACCCATAATCTCACTAATTTACCCACAAATAAAAAATCTAAGCACCCAAAACCTTAAGTCAAAGGGGCTCAGAGCATTTCTCTGACTTTTGGAGGGATCAGACCCTCGGCCCAATGACTTACAGGTTCCAAGTGCTAAAACCCCCTCATAAACATTTACCCCCTTCACTCTCCATCATTTTCCCAAACAAATCCCTTTCCCTAAGGTAAAACACTATTTCTCCTAAAGGAAAAGCCATTTCCCCATAAAAACCCCTTTTTCCTAAAAAACCCACAAAAAACACTTAGCCTAAGTTTTAATGTTTTCTATGTGAAAGGAAAAATCAATTACAAAGAAATACACATTATACTTAGTGCGATCCATTTTCCATCATTGTTCATATTAACTTCTAACTCTACTTTTATATATTAAATCCCGAAAAATAACCCCTTTCCCCTATGTATTTATTAAATCCCTTTACTGATAATATCCCATCCCCAAAGTTTGTAATATAAACTTTATAAATAAAACCCCCCACAATCAACGTTAATTAATTGATCTGTGATTAATTAGAAGTTAACCTCCGCCAATCAAATCAACCCCAACGTCATTAAGCCTCCCTAATCCACAATTAATTAATCCTTCCGCTTATTAAAATCCCGTCGAGCCCCTCCATTAAATCTCGATCAAGTCCCTTCCCCAACTACTGTATGATCTAACACCTTCAAATCAAACGGCTGATGCTCATTTCGAGCGACCTCCGATGCTGAACTTTACCTGCCCGATATGAGCGGTTTCACTATTCACCCCACCGCTATGTGTCACCCAATGAATGGCATTGGGCGGACCTCTCCCAATACCACTACACCCTCATAAGCGGTGTGATAGATTCTACTTACCGCCCTTGCTTACCACCTTTGCAAATGACAAAATGTCCCATCCATTAACTGGCACCAACTGTTGTATTCATTATACCCGCCAAAACATTGACTTTGCCAAATAAAAACAAAAATACTCATTATTTTGTTTTACCAAGAAAATAACCATCTGTTCTCCATGCACACTCAGAGTATGTTCGAGCTGCCACCCTGCTTCCAACCGTCAACCTTCAGAAGCTACTGAAATCTAGATTTCCATTGCAGACCTATGCGCTCCTTGCAAACAGTGCACCAGAGTCATTTGTCCCTTTATGCAACCATAACTAGGTATTTACTCGTTTTACTGAGAAACCCTATTTTCGTATTCACCCTGGACTAAATCGCTATGAAAATCAAGTAATTTAGTGATAGCAAGCTGTTTGATATTCTAAAGACTCCCTGAAATGACCCAATTCTTCACAAATTCCCTGGAATTCCCTACCCTCATCCTTCAATCCATAAGAACCAAGGATGGACACTTCAGTTGCCCTGGATGTCAGGCCAGTTACTACACCCCACAGAGATTTAGACCATATTTCCTTAGCTGACAGAGACTTTCAAATAAAGGACCTCACCTTTGATGAAACCCCTTTGAAATTGCATTGCAGATATAGAGATAATTACTTAAACCATGCAGATAAGATAGGTCTTTGGGAATCAAACTTGCCCAGTATCAATTCCCTAGTGTCCACGTCTTCCTAGATATTATTCACCACTGCCATGCCAACTATGAACCTATTATGAGAGTTGTGATGTCTCCAGACCAAAAAATCCTATTCACCATTACAGCCGAGTCCATAAATGAGATGTTACAATTGCAGCTGGGTCAAGACCTCATTCCCCTTTCCATTTCTGATTTACTTGAAAGATCTTCAAAGCTGTCTAGTTCCCGAAGTTCCCAAATTTGCCAGACTTTCATTAAAGAAGTGCATGTGCCAAAAGACCCCCCTCCTTACATGTTCGTCATCTTTTCTGATCTGGGCAAGATATTGTCACAATGATAGCATGCATTTTAGTTTTTTCCACCAATGAATATGTTGATGAGATGACCTTTGCACCCCTAGTCAACCTCCTGCAGTCAAATTTGATTATGCCAAGTTCATTGCTGATAAAATACATGATCAGTTGATGAGACTGGAGAATGAAAGAGTCTTCAAATACTCATCAGTCTTGTATCACTTATTTCTTTACTACCAGACTAATAGGTTTCCCTTCTCTGTACGAAAAATTGATACTAGAGGGAATCATAGATCTATCATTTTCTAGACTTCTGTTTTCCACAGGTCTCATTCTTCTTGCTACTCATATACAGATTTTATTGACAAGTTTGCAAATCCAATGACTACAATATCGATAGGAAGTCCACCTCCCAGAATTAGTGCAGACATTAAGAGGGTTCTCTAGTTGTCTAAACAATACAAAGTTGGGGATTGGTATTTATACCAAAACCATACCGAAATCAAAATCTATGGGTGTGAGCTACCCCCTGATAAGCTACCTAGATATCTCCACATGCAATTGTTTGCTCTGGAGTACTACAGGAAAATGATAAATTCTGATGATATTCACTTTGTTAAGACCAAGAAGAAAGCCCAGTTGAGAATAAAGGATCACCTAGGCCCATTCATTTGCAACAACATGGAAGCATGAAAGGTGGCAGATGAAATGCTCTAGAATCTAAGAATAAAAAAGAGTTTCATCTGGGCCCACGACCCTCACAACTTCATTTGCGACAGAAGGTAGAAACATAAGCTATCACCATATATCCACCATAGGATCCCAGAGATTGAACAATATGCCAACCAATCTGAGTGGGTGGAAGGCACTTTAATAGAGCAGGATAGCACACAAGTTGAGGTTGACAATGTATGGGAAGATTTAGAAAGAATATTTGATGAAGATTCCTTTTTACATGTGCCAGGAGAGACTTCATCACAAAGGCAATCCCAAGAACCTAGTACACAACCATCAGAACATCAAGATACATCAGAACAGGTAGAAGATTCAGAGTAACCAAAGTCCTCAGAACAAGTTGAGCCATCAAGACAACAAGAGCATTCAGGACAACAAGAAGAATCTGAGCATCCCAAAATCTCAGAGGAGCTAGCTCAACCTCAACAAATCATGACCAATCCTCCTGTGTTGCAGACCCCTCTCAATGAGGAAAGAAATCTCAAAAGAGATAGAGAAGAGGCCACTCCTTCCAGTAGGCCTATTGATCAAACTTTTTCTAAAAGGGAAAGGTTGAACTCCTATGCAGAGGAAGAATATACTGAAGAGACCACAGGCAACACAATGGCAGAAAAGACAGCTAGTATGCATACTATCCCAGTAGGTGGTACACCGTCCACCTCCCATATGCAAGCATTGCAAAGACAACAAAGCACATAAGTGTCTTCTTTCAAAGCTTTCTTTGAACAGAGCTTAGACATTAAAGGGAAATACAAAGAAATCAAAGTAAGGAATGAGAAATTAAAATCTCAAACCTATGCTCATTACCTCAAAATGGCTCCAACTAATCAGACCAGGCTTATGTCAGCTTTTGACATAAAAGAAGGAAAAATGCAAATGAGCTTCCTAAAACCAACTGTACAATAGCCAAGGTCAATGGCTGAATATTTGAAAACTGATTTTGAAGTTTTAGCCAAGGATATCCATCTGATTGACTGAATAGAATTGCACAAGCAGCCTGTTGAAATGGTCTATTCCACGTTGACTAATAAAGCCATTACAGCGCATCAGTTATAAAATTCATTGCACAACACCACAGCATAGTTGCAATTGGAAAAGGCCTCCTCTCAGGCCAAAGACATCAAAATCACAACTTTAGAATATTTGGTGATAGAATTGGGACATGATCCCAAAGATGTCAAAGCAACCGAACAACTGATTAAGAAGAAAAATGATGATATAGCTGCATTAAAGAAACAACTTAAGATCCCTCTTCTCCATCATCCTCAAACTGCAGAAGTCATGGAGAAATAAAAGGAAGAATAACTTATGGAGTTAGTCCTTAAGTTAAATAATCAATTAAAATAAACTGAACAGGAATTAGAGAAAGCAATACAATCTAAGCAAAGTGAACTAGCCACTGCTCCTTAGGCTGTCATACCCATGGTTTCTACAATAGTACCCTCCACTCTCGCAGCCTCTTTGGCACCAGGACTTCCACCAGTAACAACACTGGAAGATGTTGTTCCAACTACAGGTACATCAACCAGTGTAGAGCCAACAACAAAAAGGACTGATGAAGTGATCAAAGCTATGGAACAGATGAGTATCCAGGCTACAGAATTAAAAAGGCTCAAAGAAAAAATATCAAGCATGGAAACAAATTATGAACTGGCACAAATTCAGAACAAAGAAGAAGAAAGGAAGAACAAAAGAATGGAGGAGAGAATCAAAATCTTGGATAAGGACTTAACACTAGAAAAACCACGAGGAGATATGAGAAATATATTGTGGGCCAATATCATTGATTCCATCAATAATATTTGGCCTTCTATCTAGATAATTTTTGAACAGACTGAACTAGTCAAGATAGCTGTGGAAGCTATACAGAAGACCAAAGAAGAATTAGGAGATAAGTCTGAAGAGGAAAATTAGTTAATTGATTTCTTGAACAACAGAACAGGTACCAACTAGATTCATTAGAGATTGACGATAGAACAACCACCATCATTGAAATTAAGAAAGTTATTACTAAAAGGAACTTGATGCTTAACTTGGAGACGAGGTGTCAAAGTATTCAAGCGGATATAGATGACTTCATGTTAAAGTATGCATCTTGAGAGAGAAAGGTCTTCCAAGCCCACTGGTCATAAACGACAAGTTGATGATACATGATGACTACATCGAGAAACTAAACAAACAGGCCAGGAGCCAAGCCAACACTTCAGCAGTAAAAGCACTACCTACATGAAAGGTGCTTTATGATGGCTTGGAAAGCCTATTTTACATAGCACATGAAGTGAAACACCTATTCACCAACAGGGCCAATTTTGTTAAGTACACAGAAGCTGATGAAGTGTACAGGAAATGATCAGAATGAAAATACCGAATGATGAATGGTGGACCAGTATGACCGATATACTATTAAGTTACTATAGTAAATCCATGGAGTAAAAATGTTTACTACGGTAAAGTCTGGTAAATACAGGTAAAGAGTATTAGCACAGGTAAAGAGTATCAGTAGGTGAAGATAAGAGTGAAGTCTAGCACACAATTACAAGACAACTGCATGAGATTAATTCGAGTTCCAGCATCCAGCACATTCACAAATAGAGGAACAACAAACAATCTGTTTTCCATTTGTATCTATCTTCTTGTGGAAGATAACTTTCGTTTCCTATAATAAATATTGTATAGTTATGAGATATTTTGTAATATTTTTTGTATAAATAATTCACAAAACGAAGTAATTAGGGTGGATTAAAAAGCATTTCTGTAGACTTTGTATTGAGCTAAAGGAGCTACTGTAATCAAGGTTGGACTAGTTTAGTGGATTAAATAAAGCTGAGGACATTTCACTCGATTCATGTGCACTGTGGGAAACAAATAAGTATCATTTCTCTGAGTTTGAATATTGTTTTCCTTTATGTTATGAAATATCATATGTGTTTTCTTATAATTCTTAAAAGCAAACAAGGAATAATATCATCATAATTAGCTTAAGTGCTCTCTGTTTTAACTATTTTCTTATTTAATGTTTTCTACTAAATTGCTTAAGTCCGAGAATTCTTAATTGCTCCCTCACTTCTGTAACTCATTACTTCTGTTGGCACCTAGTACAGGATTCTTAATTTCCCTTGCTATTTGCCAAACTTCCCTTCTTCATCTTGATCCTTGCCAAGGATTCTTCATTTCCCTTGGCCCTGGTTAAGGTTTCCATTCATTAAGACTTTCAGATTTGTCCTTGTTGTGCTAGCTTGCCTTGTGAACTCTTATCTCAGTGATTAAACAAATCCTGTTATACTTTTCCAACTTGACTCCATAGCCGAATGGCCTGAATACCTATTATGCCCATCTATTTCCTTAATTCCACCAAACAAATCAAAACAAATCAATTAAGCATTAATAGCTAGCCTAATATCATATCAAAACAATGCTAAATCATAAATAGAGAGCCCTCTCTGAGTGTAGATTGGCTAGGATCTATACTTAAAAGATTGGTTTGTAGTTACCTTGGATCCTTTCCTTCTTTCAAATAAATTCTAAGGAAAATCTGAGTGATAACAAAGTGGCGACCATACTAGGGATCGAACAAATCCTTAGTTAAAATGAACCTTTGAGAAACCTAGAAGTTTAATTTAAAGCATCTTGAAGGATTGTCATAAGTTATTGAGAACTTTCATAAAACAAAGGCATTTATAAGACTTGAAATCTGGCTTCAGGGAGAACTCATTACACCAGGGCTAACCCTGACCCAAATCCTCCCCCTGTGTTTGAAAATCCCAACTTGATTCCAAGAATCATTAGAAGATAAGAGAGTTCAGTCAGCCCTCGACCTTTGTTCAGATCACACTCCTGCCCTGTTGAGTGGTTTTTCTTGGAAGACCTCCCTTTTGACGAACATTTTGAACTTTCTCTATTTAGAACCACATCAAATAGTGAACTATTGGACCTAGTCCAAGATCAAGAATTCATCAGAGAACTTGAAATCCAATGAGCCAATTTGTTAATTGAACGACATCTACAAAACTCCCCTTAGTCATCTCTCACTACTGATAGAACCCATGAAATTTCTGAAACAGTGTCACTTTCTAGTAGTTCATCATTATTCCCTCACTTTTCTGAGGTCCACTCCACCCCTCCATTCATCCCTTCACTTCCTCTCCAGCCAATCATCTCCCAACATCCCACCACTACCTCTAGTTCTTCCTCTACAACCCAAACACCTCCTGTTACCCCAAATCCCATTCACACTACTACCCAACCTAGAATCATGGCCAATACATATGGCCCCCTCGTGATGCCTGCCCCCCAAGGTGCAATGCCACAGGACTACCAGAGTAAAATTGCTACCTTTGATGATACTGGAACATACACTAGGAAAATGATAGATTACTTTGAAATTTATGAGATTGACGTGGCTAATGTCCAAATGAGAATTTTTGTTCAAAGTCTAGCTGAGGAAGTGAGAACATGGTTTAGATCCTTGACCCGTCAGAGCATAGATAGTCTAAGAGTCCTTTATCAACAATTCTTGAATAGGTGGGGAAATAAGAAGGACCCCCTTCAAATTTTATCTGAATATGAAAACCTTAAAAGGGGTTCCCCTGAAACTATTCAGGACTATTGCACCAGGTTTAATACTATATATAATGCCATCCCACTTGACCTTAGACCTCCACTTGGTTTATCCCTAATCAAATTTCTGGATGGATTTGATTCAGATATGGCTTTTCAATTAAGTGAAAGAAATCCCCCCACTCTGGAAGAAATGCAGGGTGTAGCAGTAAGTGTTGAAGTTAACCTGCTTGCCAAAAGAACTAGAGCTAGGAGTGAGAGAAGGATACCCTTGAAAGAGGAAACTACACCCTTTGAACAAAAAATCGATCCTTTAGCTAAAGGGATGGAAAGACTGTTGGATAGAGTTGAAATTATTGAAAGGAAACCTCATTGGGACAACCAATAGGCTAATCCAGTGATAAATCCTAATTTTAGGAAAAACCAGAACTAGAATACTCGAAAGAATATTCCTAACCAGAATATCAGACCACCTTTCCAAGAAAATTATGCAGAGACCTCACATTTAGAAGACCCTGAACAAGACACTCAGATAAATTTGATGGGTTTAGACAATTATGAAGATATTTTCCTAACTCAGGATGACCAAGAGTCACACGTACTCCAACAGTTCCGAAATCAAATTGGAGAATCTTTCGACTATAAGGAAGGGTATGACTCTGCTATTTTCGAGGTTCATAAACAATACAACTTAAGAAGTAAGAAGAACCTTGATGTTCCAGATCAGAATAAAAAAGCAATGCCTAGCCAGCCTAAGAAAGGAAAAGCTACAAATCATAATTCTCAAGTTACAAAAACCTTACAAATCCTTTCTAGACCACATCAAAATCCTCCTAACCCCACCATTGAAGATGTAACAGATAACCAACCTATTAATGAGCAACCTTCCACTTCAGTCCCCCTCAAAAGAACAATGGAGCAACCCTCATAAATTATATTAGAAAATCCAATTGAAAATGCTCCTAACAATGAAAAAGAAAAACACATTGCTTAGAGCTTTGGCTCTAAAATTCCAAATATCCAAATAGATAAACCTCCTCTGCCTTTCAATTTGGGAGCAGAGGTGGCCAAACTCAAAATTTCAGTGCCCTTGACAGAATTGATCAAACATGAAACCTACAGATCTCAAATTAGTAAATCTCTGAACTATGTTGGAAATGAAGATTCTATGAATCTATTTGATGACCATACTGAGTTAATTTTTGGACCAGATGTTAATGGAAATCCAGTTGAAGGAGGGATACCACCTTTCTACATCAGCCTTAACATCCACGATAAAATCCTACACAATGCCATGCTAGACACTGGAGCCTCACATAATCTTATGCCTAAGTCTGTAATGGAAAAGCTTAACCTGGATATCACTAGACCTTATAAAGATCTATTCTCCTTTGATTAAAGCTAGGTTAAATTCTTAGGTCTCATAAAATATTTGTGTGTCTCTCTAGTTTAGTACCCTGCCAAAACTATACTCATGGACATTGTTGTTGCTCATATACCACCCAAGTATGGCATGCTGTTATCTAGATCCTGGGGTGCTAAACTCCAAGGATCTATGCAATTGGATATGTATTATGCCACCATTTAAGTCTTTGGACATCCCAAGAAATTGTATAGAGAAACTTTGATGAAGTATTTAGTGAATAGTCAGGAGAAGCCTCAAAACTTCCCTATATATTCAGTACATTCTGACATGGATTCTTTTATTCTTTACAATGTTGAAACTAATCAAGAAGATACTCCAACTAATATAACAACAGAACCAAAAGAAATTGCAAAATAAAATTCAAACGTCCAAATTCATGAGAGATCAGATAACAAAGAAAACTTAGATACCTTAGTTAAGAAGGATTCCATTACCCCAGATGAAAATTATGAAAATGAAATCTTATGGCATCTGGAATTTGATGGTTCGGTAAACAAGCTAGGTGCAGGAGCAGGTGTATGGATATACAATTTAGAGAATGATCATTCAGAGGGCCATGCCTACAGACTAAACTTCAAATGCACAAACAATATGGCAGAATATGAGGCACTTCTATTAGGACTGAAACTGGTTAAAAAATTAGGAGCCATCAAAGTTTCTATCATGGGAGATTCTGAGTTAGTGATCAAACAAATTAAAGCTATTTACATGACCAAGGATCCTAGGTTAGGATTTTATAAAGGAACAGTCATAGAAATACTAAATACCTTTTTAGAAACCAAACTTGTTGTTATCCCTAGAAAACACAACATGCAAGCTCACAGCTTAGCCATGTTTGCTAGTACTTGTAAGTTGCCTTTCGAGCCTAACCATCAATACACTACTGAAGTTAAGCATAGACCTGCAATTCCTGACAATTTAAAGAACTGGCAAGTATTTGAGAATGATTAGCAAATCAATAATTTTTTAACTTTAGACAATGAATTTGTGAATACCAACATAGATACTGACATAGCAGTAGATTTTAATTGCTCTAATGAAGTAGAAATAAATGAACTAGAAGGAGATCAAATAAAAGACAAACTTTATCCTATAGAATTCACAAAAATAGATATTCAAGATTTAAAACAAATGGAATTGATGAAATAATTGATGATGAAACCGAAGTCATAAACCTTAATGAAAATTTCTTACCCAAAGGATTAACCCCTTTGGAAGACTTATTTGACTCAAATGATATTCCTAAAAAGCCTAAAATGGAACCTTTGAAATCAGACATTGAGGAATGTAACATAGGATCTGAAGAGAATCCCAAGCTAGTAAAACTGCCTAAATCATTGCCTCCCAATGAAAAACTGAAATATATGGAACTTATGAAGGAATTCCAAGATGTTTTTGCCTGGAGTTATGAGGATCTGAAATCTTATGATACCAGCATTATACAACACACTATCCCTTTAAAAGAAGATCATAAGCCCTTTAGACAGAAGCTTAGAAGAATTAACCATGTTCTACTACCGTCTATTGAAAAGGAAATCAAACGAATGTATGAAGCAGGAATTATTCCGCCGATTAGGTTTTCAGATTGGGTGTTAAATCTTGTCCCCACAAAAAATAAAACAAGATAAATAAGATTGTGTGTTGACCTAAGGAATTTAAAAAAAGTTTCATTCAAAGATAACTGTCCCCTACCTAAAATGGATCACGTATTGCAAAGGGTAGTAGGTTCCACAAGGATCTCATTGTTAGATGGTTAGTAGGTTCCACAAGGATCTCATTGTTAGATGGTTTCTCTGGCTACAACCAAATCCTAGTCCATCCTAATGATCAAGCAAAAACTGCATTCACAACCCCATGGGGTACCTTTATGTACGTTAAAATGCCTTTCGGATTGAAAAATGCAGGGGCCACCTTTCAAAGGGAAATGGATATTTCTTTCGCAAAAGAAATCCATGATTTCCTAGTTATATACCTTGATGATATCACAATGTTTTCGAAATTAGATCAACAACATTTGGATCATCTTAGGCATGCCTTTATTAAATGCAGGAAATATGGCATCTCGCTAAATCCTAAAAAGTCTTTATTTGGTTTGGAAGAAGGCAAACTATTGGGCCACATTATCTCCAAAGATGGAATCAAGATTGATCCAACCAGAATTGAAGCTATTTTGAAAATACCTCAACCTAGGAACATTAAATAACTTCAGGCATTTTTAGGAAAAATAAATTCCTTAAGAAGATTCATCTCAAATCTAGCTGAACTGATTAGACTATTAAATAACATGTTGAAGAAAGATTTGACTATTAAATGAACAGTAGAGGCTAAAAAATCATTCGAAGATATAAAACTAGCCTTGACTCAAACACCAATCCTCATAAGTCCAATGTTTGACAGAGAATTTATTATTTTTTCTTTTGCATCTGAACATAGTATTGCTGCACTTTTACTATAAAAGAATGATCAGGGTTTCGAACAACCAATAGACTTCTTTAGTAAAGCTCTAAGAGATGCATCTTCAAAGTATAACATAATGGAAAAACAGGCTTTTGCTTTGATACAATCCATCAAAGATTTCAGAGTCTATATCTTGTATTCTCACATTGTATCTTATGTTCCTAATGCTGTAGTCAAAGATATTCTAACTCGGAATGGAGTTGATGGCAAAAGGGGAAAGTGGATAGCTACCATATTAGAGTATGACATAGAGATTAAACCTACAAAGTTAATCAAAGGCCAAGGGCTGGCTAAACTTATGGTTGAAACCAATTGTCAAGCCCTGGGTATAAATTTTATAGCGGAATTGGAGAACGAAGAGGAGATGGCGACTCCACAGATCAGCCAAGCCTTTTTAGACTCACCTTGGTATGTTGACATAATATACATTCTACAAAATTTACAAGCTCCTCCAGGGTTGTCCAGAACTAAAAGTAGGTTCTTGAAAATGAAATCTTTGAAATTCTACATAATGGATAATACTTTATTTTGGAAAAATCATGAAGGCATTCAGTTAAGTTGCTTATTAAAGGAAGAATCTGACAAAGTACTCTGATAATTTCATGCAGGTAATTGTGGAGGGCACCTCTACTCGAAGTCAATAGCTGATAAAATCCTAAGAGCCAGTTTCTATTGGCCAACCTTGTTTTCTGATGTAAAAAAGTTTGTAACTTCCTGCCACAAGTGTCAAATCTTTGAAGGAAAAAGAAAGCTTATGCCTTTACCTCTGAAACCCATTTCTACTGAAAAACCATTTCAACAATGGGGTCTAGACTTCATTGGCGAAATTCACCCCCCCTCTTCTGCTCAACATAGATGGATATTGATTAGCACATATTACTTTACAAAATAGATAGAAGTCATTCCCTCCAGAAAAGCCATTGATATTGTCATCATAGGTTTTCTAGAGGCCAATATTTTGTCTAGATTTGGCTATCTAGACAAAATTATCACAGGCAACGCTGCAACATTTAAATAAAAAAGGATGATTGATTTCTTCCATAAATACCATATAACCGTTGGTCACTCTACAACCTACTATCCCCAAGGAAATGTACTTGTAGAATCCTCTAATAAAAGCCTTATAATTAAAAAATTGCTGGAAGACAACAAGAAAACATGGAACAGAAAACTGATCAATGCTTTGTGGGCAGACAGGCTTACAACTAAGAAATCTATTGGGACCAGTCCCTATCAGTTAGCCTATGGGATGGAAGATGTTTTCCCTTCATCATTAGGAATTCCAGTAATGAAACTACTCCAGGAATCCTAAGTTGATCCAAATGATATTCAGAGGAGAATCAATCAGACCATTCATTTGCAGCAAACTAGATAGAAAGTATACATCAGAGCCAAAATACTGTAGGAAAAACTTAAGAAAGTTTTTGATAAAAGAGCCAAAGCAGAAGACTTCTATCTTGGTGACAAAGTTTTGAAGTGCGACTCCAAGAGAGAAGACAAAGGGAAACATGGGAAGTTTGACTTCCTATGGAAAGGTCCATACATTATATATGCCTTTAGAGGGAATAATTCTTATTTTCTCAAAGAGTTAAATGGTGCAGAGATAGAAGAAGGACCAGAAATTGTTAAATGTTGAAACATTACATTGATCCAAGTTACTAATTCTACTCACTTCAGTTGTACTTAATATATCCTTCGCAATGTTTAAGTTTTGATTGGATGGTTAAGTTTTGGAGTTAAATCCCGAAGAGAAGGCCCTAAGCTTCAAGATTATCACTGTCATAGATATCAATAAAGCAGTAGAATCCAAGGAAATTGGAGAGTGAAATCACGGTCTCTTAGAAGGCCATTGGTCATTTCTTGACTTTCCACCAGGGAAAGCCATCCCCAAGTGGAGCCACTGTTATGTTCGTATACCAATAGGTGTCAAAATTTATGATTGACTTAGTTATCTCTAAAATATGTACATACCTTTGCTTCTGCAAATGTTTTCTATATTTGTAAAAAATAAAAAAAAAAATAAAAAATGTAAAGAGGGTATGTCCTAAGAGAAAAATCAAAGGACAGAAAGAATGAAAAAGGTCAAAAAATATGAAAATGAACCCCAAAGAAAAAACCAGGAAAGTGTGCAAGTCCAAATGCCACTACTATTATACTTTTTGTACAATAAAGATTGTGTGCAAAGTGTTGTTATGCCACAATCCATGGTAACCAAACAGTTTAATCTTGGTTATTCCATGTTTTCAATTTCATGCTTAGAGATAGAGAGTAAAATATGACCAAACAGGGTAATCTTGGCAGATAATTAGATTAGGTAGAGTAAATAAAAGGAGCTCAATAGTCTAATCTGAGCCCTTGGATGTAATAATGTTAGACTTAGATAGATTTCCATTGTAAAATAAAAGAAAAGTTTGATAAGGGTTTGCTAGTTCAAGTGCACCCTAATAAAAAGTAGAAAAAATGGTAGGATTTGTAGGTGGGTAAGTAGATGAATGGTTGCAGAATGATGGATGATGAATGATTAGTTCAAACTCATATCATTTACTTTCATCATCATATTACTTTAAAAGAGTGGATAACAATGAGACATTTACAAAAGTCAAGTTATTATTTTCCTCATTCCTTTTACCCATAATTTCACTAATTTCCCCACAAATAAAAAATCTAAGCACCTAAAACCTTAAGTCAAAGGGGCTCAGAGCATTTCTTTGACTTTTGGAAGGACCGGACCCTCGACCCAATGATTTACAGGTTCCAAGTGCTAAAACCCCCTCATAAACATTTACCCCCTTCACTCTCCATCATTTTCCCAAACAAATCCCTTTTCCTAAGGTAAAACACTATTTCTCCTAAAGGAAAAGCCATTTCCCCATAAAAACCCCTTTTTCCTAAAAACCCCACAAAAAACACTTAGCCTAAGTTTTAATGTTTTCTATGTGAAAGGCAAAATCAATTACAAAGAAATACACATTATACTTAGCCTAATCCATTTTCCATCATTGTTCATATTGACTTCTAACTCTACTTGTATATATTAAATTCCAAAAAATAACCCCTTTCCCCTATGTATTTATTAAATCCCTTTAATGATAATATCCCATCCCCAAAGTTTGTAATATAAGCTTTATAAATAAAACCCCCCATAATCGACGTTAATTAATCGATCTGCGATTAATTAGAAGTTAACCTCTACTAATCAAATAAACCCCGACGTCATTAAGCCTCCCTAATTCGTAATTAATTAATCCTTCCTCTTATTAAAACCCCGTCGGGCCCCTCCATTAAATCTCGATCAAGTCCCTTCCCCAACCATCGTATGATCTGACACCTTCGACTCTAACAGCTGACGCTCATATCGAGCGGCCTCTGATGCCGAACTTTACCCGCCCAATACGAGCAGTTTCACTATTCACCCCACCGCTACATGTCATCCAATGAATGGCATCTCGCGGACCTCTCCCAATACCACTACACCCTCATAAGCGGTGCGATAGATTCCGCATACCGCCCCCGCTTACCACCTTTGCTAAATGAAAAAATGTCCCATCCATTAACGGGCGCCAACTGTCGTTTTCATTATACCTGCCAAAACATTGACTTTGCTAAATAAAAACAAAAATACTCATTATTTTGTTTTATTGAGAAAACAACCTTTTGTTCTCCATGCACACTCAGAGTACGTTCGAGCCACCACCCTGCTTCCAACCGTCAACCTTCAGACATTGCTGACATCCAGATATCCATTGCAAACCTGTGTGCTCCTTACAAATAATGCACTAGAGTAATTTGTCCCTTTATGCAACCATAACTAGGTATTTACCCATTTTACTCAGAAACCCTATTTTCGTATTCAACCTGGACTAAATCGTTGTGAAAATCAAGTAATTTAGTGATAGAAAGTTATTCGATAGTCTAAAGACTCCCTGAAATGACCCAATTCTTCTCAAATTCCCTGGAATTCCCTACCCTCATCCTTGAATCCATAAGAACCAAGGATGGACACTCCAGTTGCCCTGGATGTCAAGGCAGTTACTACACCCAATAGAGATTTAGACCATCTTACCCTAGCTGACAGAGACTTTCAAATAAAGGAACTCACCTTTGATGAAACCCCTTTCAAATTGCATTTCAGATACAGAGATAATTACTTAAATCATGCAGATAAGATAGTTCTCTGGGAATCAAACCTACCCAAGTATCAATTCCCTAGTGTCCACGTCTTCCCAGATATTATTCACCACTGCCATGCCAACTACGACCCTATTATGAGAGCTATGATTTATCGAGACCAAAAAATCCTATTCACCATTACAGCCAAGTCCATAAATGAGATGTTACAGTTGCAGCTGGGTCAAGACCTCATTCACCTTTCCATTTATGATTTACTTGAAAGATGTTCAAACCTTTCCAGTTCCAGAAGTTCCCAAATTTGCCAGACTTTCATTAAAGAAGGGCATATGCCAAAAGACCCCCCTCCTTACATGTCCATCATCTTTTCTGATCTGGGCAAAGATATTGTCACAATGATAGCATGCATTTTATGTTTTTTCACCAATGAATATGTTGATGAGATGACCTTTGCCTACATGTCTATTTTTATCCCTGGTCAACCTCCTGTAGTCAAATTTGATTATGCCAAGTTCGTTGCTGATAAAATGCATGATCAGTTGATGAGACCGGAGAATGAAAGAGTATTCAAATACTCATCAGTCCTATATCACTTATTTCTTTACTACCAGACTGATAGGTTTCCCTTCTCTATACGAAAACTTGATACCAGAGGGAATCCTAGATTTGTCATTTTCTGGACTTCTCTTTTCCACAGGTCTCGTTCTTCTCCCTACTCATACAGATTTTATTGACTAGTTTGTACATCCAATGACTACAATATTGATAGGAAGTCCCCCTCCCAGAATTAGTGCAGACATTAAGAGGGTTCTCCAGCTATCTAAACAATACAAAGTTAGGAATTGGTATTTATACCAAAACCATACTGAAATCAGAATCTATGGGTGTGAGCTGTCTCCTTATAAGTTACCTAGATATCTCTCCATGCGATTGTTTTCTCTAGAGTACTACAAGAAATGATAAATTTTGATGATATTCACTTTGTTAAGACCAAGAAGAAATTCCAGTTGAGAATAAACGATCACCTAGGCTCATTCATTTGCAACAACAAAGAAGCAAGAAAGGTGGCAGATGAAATGCTCCACAATCTGAGACTAAAAAAGAGTTTCATCTGGGCCTACGACCCTCACAGCTCATTTGTGATAGAAGGCAGAAACATAAGCTATTACCATATATCCACCATAGGATCCCAGAGGTTGAACAATATGCCAACCAATCTGAGGGGTGGAAGGCACTTTAATAGAGCACAATAGCACACAAGTTGAAGTTGACAATGTATGGGTAGATTTAGAGAGAAGATTTGATGAATATTCCTTTGTACATGTGCCAGGAGAGACTTCATCACAAAGGAAGCCCTAGGACCCTAGTACACAACCATCAAAACATCAAGATACATCAGAACAGGAAGAAGATTCAGAGCAACCAAAGTCCTTAGAACAAGCTGAGCCATCAAGGCAACAGGAGCGTTCAGGACAACAAGAAGAATCTGAGCAGCCCAAAATCTCAGAGGATCTAGCTCAACCTCAGCAAATCATGAGCAATCCTCCTGTGTTGCAGACCCCTATCAATGAGGAAAGAAATCTCAAAAGAGATAGAGAAGAGGCCACTCCTTCCAGTAGGCCTATTGATCAAACTTTTGCTAAAAGGAAAAGGTTGAACCCCTATGCAGAGGAAGAATATATTGAAGAGGTCACAGGCAATGCAATGGCAGAAAATATAGATAGTATGCAGACTATCCCAGTAGGTAGTACACTGTCCACCTCCCATATACAAGCATTGGAAAGACAACAAAGTACAGAAGTGTCTTCTTTTAGATCTTTCTCTGAACAAAGCTTAGACACTAAAGGGAAATACAAAGAAATCAAAGCAAGGAATGAGAAATTAAAAGCTTAAACCTATGCTCATTACCTCAAAATGGCTCCAACTAATCAAACTAGGCTTATGTCAGCTTTTGACATAAAAGAAGGAAAAATGCAAATGAGCTTCCTAAAACTAATTGTATAGTAGCCAAGGTCAATGGTTGACTATTTGAAAATTGATTTTGAAGTTTTAGCCAAGGATATCCATCTGATTGACCAACTAGAACTACATAGGTAGACTAGTGAAATGGTCTATTCCGCGCTAACTAATAAAGCCATTACAACACATCAGTTACAAAATTCATTGCACAACACCACAACTCAGCTGCAATTGGAAAAGGCTTCCTCTCAGGCCAAAGACATCAGAATCAAAACTTTAGAAGATCTGGTGATAGAATTGGGACATGATCCCAAAGATGTCAAAGCAGCTGAACAAATGATTAAGAAGAAAAATGATGATATAGCTGCATTAAAGAAACAACTTAAGATCCCTCTTCTCCATCATCCTCAAACTGCAGAAGTCATAGAGAAACAAAAGGAAAAAGAACTTATGGACTTAGTCCTTAAGTTAAATAATCAATTAAAAGAAATTGAACAAGAATTAGAGAAAGCAATGCAGTCTAAGCAAAGTGAGCTGGCCACCGCTCCTTAGGCTGTCATATTCACGGTTTCTACAGCACTACCCTCCACTCTGGCGGCCTCTCTGGCACCAAGACTTCCACCAGTAATAGAACTACCAGTGGCAGAGGCTGTTCCAACTACAGGTACATCAACCAGTCTAGATTCAATAGCTGAAAGGATTGATGAAGTGATCAAAGCTATGGAACAAATGAGTATCTAGGCTACAAAATTACAAAGGCTCAAAGAACAAATATCAAGCATGGAAACAAATTATTAACTATCACAAATTCAAAACAAAGAAGAAGAAAGGAAGAGCAAAAGAATGGAGGAGCGAATCAGAATTCTAGAGGACATAACACTAGAAAAACTATTAGGAGATATGAGAAATATATTGTGGGCCAATATCATTGATTCCATCAATGATATTTGGCCTTCTATCCAGATAATTTTTGAACAGACTGAACTAGCCAAGATAGATATGGAAGCTATATAGAAGACCAAAGAAGAATTAGGAGATAAAACTGAAGAGGCAAATCAGTTAATTGATTTCTTGAACAGCAGGAATAGGTACCAACTAGATGCATTAGAGATTGAAGGTAGAACAACCAACATCATTGAAATTAAAAAAGTTCTTACTAAAAGGAACTTGATGCTTAACTTGGAGAAAAGATGTCACAGTATTCAAGCAGACATAGATGACTTCATGTTAAAGTATGGCATCTTGAGAGAGAAAGGTCTTCCAAGTACATTGGTCATAAATGACAAGTTGATGACACATGATGACTACATCGAGAAACTAAACAAACAGGCCAGAAGCCAAGCCAACACTTCAGCAGTAAAAGCAATACCTACAGGAAAGGTGCTTTATGATGGCTTGGAAAGCCTATTTTACATAGAACATGAAGTGAAACACCTATTCACCAACAGGCCCAATTTTTTTAAGTACACAAAAGCTGATGAAGTGTACAGGAAAATGATTAGAATGAAAATACCGAATGATGAATGATGGGCTAGTATGACCGATATACTATAATGTTCCTATAGTAAATCCATGGAGTAAAAATGTTTACTACAGTAAAGTCTGGTAAATAGAAGTAAAGAGTATTAGCATAGGTAAAGAGTATCAGTAGGTGAAGATAAGAGTGAAGTCCAACACACAATTACTAAGACAACTGCATGAGACAAATTGAAGTTCCATCATCTAGCACATTCACAAAGAGAGGGACAACAAACAATCTATTTTCTATCTGTCTCTATCTTCTTGTGGAAGATAACTTTCGTTTCCTATAATAAATCTCGTATAGTTATGAGATATTTTGTAATATTTTTTGTATAAATACTTCACAAAACGAAGTAATTAGGGTGGATTAAAAGGCATTTCTGTAGACTTTGTATTGAGCTAAAGGAGCTACTGTAATCAAGGCTAGATTGGTTTACTGGTTTAAATAAAGCTAAGGACATTTCACTTGATTCATGTGCACTGTGGGAAACAAATAAGTATCATTTCTCTGAGTTTGAATATTGTTTTCCTTTATGTTATGAAATATCATATGTGTTTTCTTATAATTCTTAAAGGCAAACAAGGAATAATATCATTAGAATTAGCTTAAGTGCTCTCTGTTTTAACTGTTTGCCTATTTAATGTTTTCTACTAAATTGCTTAAGTCCGGGAATTCTTAATTTATCCCTCACTTCTGTAATTCATTACTTCTGTTGGAATCTAGTACAGGATTCTTAATTTCCCTTGTTCTTTGCCAAACTTCCCTTCTTTATCTTGATCCCTGCCAAGGATTCTTCATTGCCCTTCGCCCTGGTTAAGGTTTCCATTCATTAAGACTTTCAGATTTGTCCTTGTTGTGCTAGCTTGCCTTGTGAACTCTTACCTCAGTGATTAAGAAAATCTTGTTGTACTTTTCCAACTTGACTCCATAGCCCAATGGCTTGAATACCTACTCTGCCCATCTGTTTCGTTAATTCCACCAAACAAATCAAAACAAATCCCTTAAGCATTAATAGCTAGCCTAATATCATATCAAAACAATGCTAAATCATAAAGAGAGAGCCCTCTCTGAGTGTAGATTGGCTAGGATCTATACTTAAAAGATTGGTTTGTAGTTACCTTGGATCCTTTCCTTCTTTCATAATTTCTAAGGAAAATATAAGTGATAACACATACGATACCCCCACCAACTAGTTCTGTTGTTTCGTTCGATTGGACTCACTTGACTGCTTTTCACCTCGCATCTTATGTGCCTTTCCAGATTACAGTACACACCTATAATAAGGTAGTACCTGGCACTCTCTTGGATGAAGGTGTGTCTGTTAGCCTCATGCCTTCCACTACTTGGCAAGCTTTGGGCTTCCCATAGCTTGTGCCTATCACCCAAAATCTGTTGGCTTTCGATGGAGGAACTAGTCAACCTTTGGGGATCCTTTCGATGTTCCTGGTTACTTTGGGAGGAAAAACCGTCTGTATAGACGTCATGGTCGTACAAGGTGCATTGGATTTCAGTCTTCTCCTTGGCCGCGACTATATTTATGTCATGGGGGCTCTTGTTTCTTCACTTTTCCGTGTGGTTTGTTTTCCACATGACAAGAGAATTGTGACTATAGATCAACTGTCATTCTTTGGTCACCAGATACCTCCTATACAACCATCATCCCCTATCGGTTTTTGTTTTCCAACCGTACATTCCTCGCCACAGGTCCATTATGTGGCTACCCTTTCCGTGCCCGCATCTGTTGATGATCATGTAGATGGTATCGTACATCATGTACTAGGGGCATTGGAACCCGATCTATCGTTGGTGCCCAATGACATGTATTCCTCCCAGAGCATGGTTCTTCCCTCCAGTGAAGACCTCTTGGGAGTCATGTTCTCGTATGGCTCATAAACAGGAGTACCAAGGACGGTTCGTTTCTTGTGTCAACCTCATTAAAAAATGAAATAAGGAGTTGTCTGAGGATAGTTTGTTCCTGTGTCAACCTCGTTAAAAAATGACACAACGGGTGCTGAGCATAGTTTTCGTCTTGTGTCAAGCTATTTAGAAAATGAAAGAAGGGTCCGAGGATAGTTCGTGATCTTGTGTCAATCTCGTTAATAAATGAAACAAGGAGTATGGAGCATAGTTCCTGATCTTGTGTCAAGCTCGTTAAAAAATGAATCAAGGGGTCTCGAGGAAGGTTCTCAATCTTGTGTCAACCTCTTTTAAAAAATGAAGCAACTCCCTTTTGTCAATCGAGTCTTTGATTGAGATCTCGTCAAATCTGAGTCGACTCTTTCCTGGATCTCGTAATTTGAACCTTCATTACATCCACCTCGTTGAATGCAGCGAAGCTTGGGGGTCATGTACCTCGATTGGATTATTATGTTGGGGGCATGCGAATCTTATTCAAGCATAGTTCTCCATGGTTCGAGCTTGTGTAAAAATGAACCCGTGCACCGATGAACCTTTTTTTTGGTTTGGTGCGTCAAGTGATTTCTTACTTATTTTTTCTTTTGTCTTTTATTTAGATGTTATGTATATTGACTGATGCATTAGTGAATTATGTATTAGGTTGACATTTACGCAAATTATAAATCATAGACAAACATTCAGACATAACAAGCAGAGACAACAAAACATAAATAGATGTATATCGAGTGTTGCGGACCGAGGTGCATAAAAAATATATGTATATGTCCAAAAAATATATATGTGTGTTCAAGTTACATCACGAGACACATGTCCCTCAAAATTTGCAGAAAACAAAACCTAGAATTCTACTATGGATGACGCTCTCTGTAGCAGACTATTGCTCGAACCACCCGTCTAAACAGCTGGTGTACCCTATTTGACACACCCGCGGTGTGTCGTTGGTACTATCTCGGGATCTCTTCGAATACTCTGTAATCCAGGATCCCCTTGATCAAGCCCTCTAGGTTCCAGGCTATCTCCTCCTCAGCATCTCCACCCAGAGGTGGCAAAACAATCTCTTTGTTATCCCTCTAGGTAGTAGGAGCGAGACCTACTAGTCTCTCAGGTCCAACATCTGTGAAGAATTGAAAATAATGATCAGGGCATGTATATTTAAAATCCAAAAACAAAAAAAACAAATTACAAAAAATTTGTCGGTCACACTAAGCATTTTACCTCTCTCATCCCAGTGCTCTCCAGGCGGAAGCAGCAGGTCAGGGTATCCCCTAAAGTCCATCCCTGCATATGGCCAATCCTCGACCACCACCTGCTAACGATGTAGCCACTCCATAAATTCGGGACCCCATGACACTGGCTGGCTGCTCCCTCCTCGCAGCATCAAAAGAGCCCACCAAGTTATTTGAGTCTCGCGTGGTCCTGGACACCCCACTCACATGTCCTGTAACTAAAGGATAGGTACCCGCTCTAGCATGAGCATTATCTAGATCGGAACGTACCCAAATTGCTTCATCTCACTTCTCTGGCATTTGGTCAACTGCCTCTTCATGTTCAAAGACACAGCCTCTGCCCAGTCAAACATAGTAGGATTGGGATAGTCTAAGGCCAACCACAGTTGAGTTTTGGTTGCCTCGTGTTGGGATTGGGAACCAGCTGCCCTCATGATGGTGAATAACAACACTCACAGTGACAGATCAGTCATCGTGGGTATCTATAACTTACCACTAGTGGATGATTTCCGTGCCCTTGGGCACACTCATGCGATGAGCATATCTAAGGAATCTTCGATTATTCGCACACCGCCCATGTGGGGTCTCTCTCCTCATTGTGATAACCCAGTCAGAAAGATATTTGTGGCATCAAAGTCAACTTCTTACCCATCGATGGAAAATATCCCCTCCATTGGGTTCCACGATCGAATTAAGTATTCCGGGAGATCTAGTTGCGTTCTCAATATCGGTGTTAAGAAGAATTTTAGCAATCCTCAGTTCTGGAGGACATTCAAACACTGAAGATCGGCTTCCCCTCTCACATCATCATCGTCGTGGGTGTGTTCTTGCCAGGACAATGCCATTTTGCGCCTGCATGCACAAGCATTCTATTATTAAAAGTCTTTCAACCATTTTCATATGCCAAAGTGGTTTAAAAATGAAGTTTTTTGTGTTTTCCGCACTCGTCGCCACTGTTTCTAAAAATAGCTACGATGGTCCGGTTTGATTAGTTCATAATTTCTTGGATCATTCCAGGGGTACATCACTTTCCTGCGACAATCCTTATTTTGGCCTGTTTAGATTTCTCGGTCGTTACAACCCCCCGGGGGGGGGAACCTACAACTACCGAGGCGGAATTTTTGAACCAAAAATTCCACCAAAAACATGAAAGTACGTTTCAAATTGACACAAAAAACAAGATAAAGGGAAAATTATTTACCTGGAGGAAGTTTGGGAAGCAATGAACCACCGAAGCTCCAGGAATCGACCACCCAATTTCACAAGGTACGTGTAGTTTGAAGTTTTTACCACGGTTGAAACAAACACAAAGTGAATTATTTTTTACCATATGCCTTTTTATAGCCCTTTTTTCAAAATTTAGGGTTTTGAATATGGTTTTTAGGGTTTTGACCTAGGTTTTTGAACATTAATAGTGTATTCTTGTGGAATGGGTCTTATGCTTGGATTTCTTTGTGCAGTAACAAGTGTTTCAGATGTGGGTAATAATCGATACATGCTCGGTAAATACCATAAAGTTTGTCCAGAGTCAATTTTAACCTCTTTTTTGACTCTTGAAATGTGAAAAGATTGTCGAGCCCTTGTCGTTTCGAGTTTGTTAATGGTTACGAAACGTTGTGTCCCCAGTAAGTTTTTTACTTTTTCAGGCTAGAGGCACTATTTACGAAAAGTACTCCTTAACTGAAACGGTCAAGCAGTTCTCTCGAGTATCATTTTCTGCCTTTTCGGGCTTGAGAGACACAAACATATGAAAAGGGCCCCTTTGGAGTTTTCTTTTCCGTGTCTTTTTCAAACTCTCTAAACATGAAAAAGACTTCGAGTTTTACCTATGTCAGACTCGTTAAACCCTGACGACATTGGACTTGTTGCCATGATGAGACTCGAGCTTCTCCTCCCTAGGGCTCATTAAAACTTCACTAGGTTGGATTTTTTCGAAGGACAAACTTATATTGCAAGCATATGCTATCCCCTTCAAGCTTGTGTTTCAAAAATAATTCGGGTACTCGCCAGCAATGGTGGGGAGGAAATTTGGAAATATTCTATTAATTACCTACGGCAGCTTGTCTCTCTTGAACATCGACACCTTTGTTGCTTCTCGCCGGGTTTGGGACATCCTCACTTCGTCATTGGCCTTCCGGGGTTTGGGTTCTTCATTTCGCCTTATTTCGTTCGATCCCTTGGTGCCAAAATGCTGCCACGTTCTGGAGTCGTGTCATCGATATGTTCAAAACCTTAATCCTTCTTCAGTTTGCACCCTTACCTCCCCCTCTGACTCTCTGTTTCATGCATCTTCATCTTGTTCCTTGTCTCGTGTCGTTGATGTGGGAAACATTATGGCCCTCTTGTGACAGATCGCTTCCTATCGACATCAACTCATTATCCAAGAAGTTGATCTAGAGACTCCTTTTGGGTACCTTGGAGATTGCATGCCTCAATGGCAAGTTCTTCACACTCGATGACAGACTTGCATTATTGGTCTTCGATTGAGTGATTTCACAAGTGTTCGACTTCAGCTCATTATTCACACTTTGTGGATTGTATTAGTAGTACCTTAAGGACCATTGCCATCATTGGTGGTATCTCTCGCACTTGTTAATGGTTCATATCATTGGCCAGTAATCAAGTGATTTTCTAGTATGCGCGACTTAAACACATTTATTCACATATTAGAAATTGTACGATGGACAGGTTGGATTCAATACCCCAAATGAGATTACATAAGTTTGTTGCATGGATTTGTTGGTGATTGTATACATGACTCTCTGATTAGATGGCTGCAACCATACCTGAGTCCTTCTGGATGGCTGCGACCATACCTATATTGTCATATGGTCTTACCGACTGGGTGACTGCGTCCATACCACAAACCAATTCTATTTGTCTTTTGGATGGCTGCGCCCATACCTATACTACATGTAGTTCTTTCACTATCAAGGATATCAGTTGTACTTGCTTAAATAGGTTCTCCGCGATGGTGTTCCAATTCAGTTATGGTTTCATCAAGCATTTCACCCCTCCCACTCTCTCGGCCTTCATGCTTTAGGGGGCATCTGTTACATAGTATTTTGTCACTGACCCTGCATCCCCTGATCTCGAGTAGATTCGGTCCCTAAATGGCATCTCTTCTATGTCATACATCAAAATATGTGTCCATATCTTCCACATCACTCAAGAAGATCAACCATGCTCATTGATCCTGAAGTTGACCCTTCTTTCCTTAGTTTCAAGATCGTCGTAAGACACCAGTATTCTGTCTGCGATGATGGACCAAAGTGAAACAGAACCTCGCGACACCGTCGCAAGAGTACATCTGTTCTCTACGACGGTCAGATTTCAGAGATCATTGAAAGTCATCAGTATCCTACTTACAATGATAGCTCTGAATACACTGTGGCTTCGCGACGTCGTCTTTGAGTCCTAGTGTTTGACTCGCGACGACCCAAATATGGCGAATTAGTTCAAACATAATGCTTCTGGGTGGTTCTAGAACTAGTTGTTAGGTCAAGGAAGTTCACCTTTTCTCATTTGAGATGGTGGTTCCACCTGTTGAGAAACATCCCTTGAATATAAGCTCCCCCTCCCTCATTTATGGAGGTTTCTCCTCTTATAAAAGAATTCCTCATTGCTATGATCAGCTAGTTTTTGGGAGTGAGAAAATTAGCTAGTTCTTGGTGTTGGATTGATAGTTTGGAGTGTGAATTTCTGATAGATTAGAAATTGGTTGTGGATTGCCTTAGCCTTATACTAGTGCTTTCGCGTGAGAGAGAGTTATAAGCCTTTTTGGGAGACCTTTTGAAAGTGAATGCTTGTGGAGACATACTGACTGGACCCTTCAAGGAAGCTTGCGATGTCAAGGCCTGGTTGTAAGCTTTACTTTTGCTCATATTAATACAATCGACGGTTGTTTCCTATGTCTTCTATGAAATATATTTGATAGCTTATAGTTCCTTGACTCTGTACGTAAATAGTTCATTGTTGTGCTCTATTACGTGTTTCGTTGTTCTCTTATGTTGTTTCAGGTGAATCACTCATCAAGGAGAAGGGAACGATAGCTAGAGCAGCATAATGAAGACTGCATTGAACACCGGCATAAGGTAGGCTCTTTCAACGATGACTATTTAAGGAAATTAGTTGTTGTTTTGTCTTGTTGTGACTAGACCCACTCTAGGGCTAGAGGGGTTGCCTCTGTCTGTAGAGGGAACTTTACCTACTTCACAATACTGTAGGAATTTCTGAATTTGATCATGTTTATCAAATGCCAAAGTTAGGGAAGCTAGGTAACATTCTTCAAGAAAGCGTAAATAGACAAATGAATGGTCATAAATAAAAAAATTGCAATGGAAAAAATGTACAAGAGTATGCAAAAAAAGATATTTTCAAATTCATAATTTTTAACTCACATTTCTCTCTTTATCCTGATATTTTTGTTGATAGTAATTTGTCTCCTCTTTGCATTAATATTGTTCTAGAAAATGGAGAGGTTGGTATTAATGAATTTCCAATTAGTTTTTATCAGGATAAAAAAGAAACGGCTCATAAAATTTTGCGGAGCACAAGGTAATTTCAATCATAGGATTCAGACAAAAATGAACCAAAATAACCATTTGTTGAATTATTTTGAGCATGTTAACTAATAAGATTAAGTCGCAAAATTACAGGGGCGATTACCATATCATTTGAGATCATTTGACAACAGAAAATTAAGATTTAATTAATTGTAAAAACCAATATCGGCTAAATTGGAATTGAACAGAATGATGTCTCATAGTCCAGACCCATTACAAATTGAAAATTAAATTTATTAGTGGCAAGTGTGTGAATTCACTTCTCTTTGTCTTTTCTTCATTCATAATTATTCCTATATAGATGCATACAGACTAAAAAACACAATATTAAGCCAATAACAAAAGCCCAAAAAAACTCTATTAACAGAACATTAACGAGTTGAACATGTGCTCAATATTCCTTCTTGCCTTTATATATCATATGGGAATGAAGAGAATCCTAATGAATGTTGTGAAGTCATTTATGATGACTACTCTAACATTGAGGATGTTGATTTATCTTCCTCTCCATTAAACCCTCATGATCAAAGCCATATCATGTTTGAGAATGAAGAAAACTTAAAATCTGAAATTGTTCCAATTAATTGTCATTCTTAAATAATAACTCATTTTTGTGATTTCAACATTCAAGCATCCATCCCAATTTATGATTCTTATGATGATAAATTTCTAACTCTTGTTCATAATCCATAATGGTTCGCTCTCCCACAAGTTGTTTCCAATGATATATCTTATTCTACTATTTTGACAAGTGCTTGTGAGAAGGAAATTACTTTAAATCAATCCCAATTGTGTTGTAACATTAATTGTAACAATAGTGTAATTTATGATTTGATTTTATTGTTTTTTCTTCATTTATTTTGTTTGTTTTCAGATTTGTTTTCTACTAGAATTTTTCACTTTTTAGATGTCACTTGTTGGCATATTAAGAAATTAAGTGTTGAAAATTCACAATTTACATTGCTGGAATGTGGAGAAGAATCTCAAAATTTAGATCATGTCCATCAAGAGCTGTTGATTTTCCAATCCCATTTGATGGTCATATCTTATCAGCTTACTTTACCTTCTAGCGTGCATCTTCAACATGAGTCAACAGTTGTGAGTGCATTGATCCAATATGATAAGCTATTTGACACAATAGAATATCTTCTGACATATGCACTAAGCCTCCATCCACATTCACTGATCCATTTCAAAGATGTTTGGAAGCTTCATGTTCTCAGAGGATTGCTAATGGTTTATCTTATGTACATAACACTAATGGTTGTTCAACCTATCTTTAATTTAACCTCTTCCATTATCTATCAAATATTCATCCTTATTTGTATGATCCCATAGAGATTTGGTTGGAGGGAAATTATTAAGAGAAGGTGATTGTAAATAAACCGCTTTATGTAAATATGTTAGCAATAAATGAATATTATGCATTCAAATTTATTTATGTTGGGTTAATTGTAATTGTATTGTTGTTATTGATGTTGGACTTGTACATATATGGAACAAATAAAATATTTGTTTGGTTACATTGAAAGTATGACTATACCTAGTCATGTTTCCTTTCATGTAGTTAGGGTTAGGGATATATTAGTTTAATTTAGATTCTTTTCCTGTTTGTATTTATTTTATTCCTGCATATTTTTAATAAACATATAATGAGCCGATGATGTTTCCTTGTTATTTACTCTGTTCTCCAACAGAGAGTGTTTGAAAAGTATGAATTCTTAAATTATGCTTACATAATGCTTGCTTATTCTTCTTAGTGAAGCTTCATCACATTGCTAAAAATTTATAAAGAAAACTAGGAATAATGAAGTTCCAAAGAATCTTCACAACCAAGCGCTCTTGAGAAATTCAATTTTTAATTCATTCAACATTACTATATGATCACTTTTCTCACTCTTGTTATTATGAAGTAGATGCAAATCAATAGCTCATTACTTAATAGTTATTTTAGATTGAATAAGTAGATGATTTTGAAAATATGTAAATTTTGAGAAATGCATGGGAGAACTTGAATATTCACGAGGTAAACTTGCAGTCAATATTCTTTGAGGTATGCATTGACATGTTCATTTTCATCTGTTGTCAATTTCTCTTTTCATTAGTTTATTTCTTATTTCTATTTTATTGCTTTTTGCAGGTCTTCATGGGCTTGATTTTGGATACTTGAGATAAGAGAACAATCAACCCTTGCCAGACAATAAGCATGTTTAGGGAAGTATTTTTCTTTCTCATCAGAAATACTTTTACTTTGTGCTCTGAATTAATGCTTTTTTACATATTTTCCTTTCTTTGCAAATTTAGCAATATGAGTCAATAATCATATTTTTCCTCTCGTTGATGCAACTGAAATTAAATTCTTGACTCTCTCTTATTCTATTTTGTCATAAGCAAAGGAAAATCACACAAATTGACTTTTGCAGCAAGTTATAAGATGCCCCTATCCACCTTTTCCTATTTTGAATCTTGCATTATCTAAGTTGAGTTGAACCTTTGCACTGCACTTATCCACTTTAGTTATATTCCTTTCTTTCAAGATGATTCATAGCCTCTACTAGTAAATCTTGGAATCCCGATCCTCTGTTACTCATTCCTCTGAGATTTCCATCTCCCTCTGAGCCTTTTAATTTCTCGGATTAGTGAGATATCATACTAGTATAATCTTGTTGGCCTCTCGTCAATTCATCCATTACTATATAGTCCAACTTACCATAATATTCACAAGGAGTCCTCTTTGCTTATCTTTGTATCTTTAGGTTGACTTTCATGTTAATCGGGTATTCGAGAACCTAGATGCATTTTTAATTATAATTTAGTCCAAAATCAAAACATTCATTTCTCGGGATGTCTAAGTGACTTTCGGGATATATATTCTTCAGGATTCTCATCCCATCATCTATATCATCTTTTAGCATGCATCTGTTATTTTCTTTTCAAATATACTTTTGAGCGGCCATTATGGTAATGCAATCGCTAGTAAGGATATTTGAAACATGTAAAGGTAATGGATCATGGTTAATTCATGTTTGAATTCTCTTATATTTGAGTTTTTAGCTATCACTCTATAAAAAATCATGCAAACTTTCAAGGCCTCTCCATACACACATAAGTACTACATAGATTTGGGACTTGGCCTTGATTTTAGAGAGTTTATAAGAATCATGGAGTGGATATGAAATATGAAAAGACAAAGAGAACAAATGTTCTTAGGATATTTCGACACATAGGAAATAGTTAAGTATAACTTGGTCTAGTGTAGAGTTAGGTAAAGTGTGTTTCTTTACTATGTACTTTTGTAACTTACAATCCGACGGTCACGATATGTAGTGATCCGACGGTTCATTCTCTCCTCGGTATTTCCGACACTTGATCCGTGGCTTAACACCTGATTGGTCCATGATCTCTATTTAAAGAGCATGGAGGGTCATTTGTAAGTTAATTGCTCATGAGAGAATCTTATGTAAAATTTCATTCTTTTATTAATAAATTGCCTAAAGTGGCAGCATTGGCTTAGGCCGTGGACTGTTTCCCTCTTTGAGGGCTTTAACCACGTCAAAATACTGGTGTATTGATCTGTGATCTATTTGTGAGCGATGTCCTTTGGTGTTCTGTCTGAGGAACTTACCCTGTAAATTCCTACATGGTATCAAAGCTATTTGAG
>APFE030962452.1:0-12273 GCA_000404065.3 Pinus taeda | reverse complement strand
ATATATATAATTGTGGTGAGTCCACATCTTTCTCAAATTCAAATATTTGTATAACAAATGAGCTATTTGAAAAAATTCACAGTTTTTTAATTAAAATAATATCAATACAAAGAAAAGATGAATAAAGACCAAACATTCAAAATATGGAGCGGACATAGTAAATTATTTCTATAATTCTCTACCTTATTTTCGTGTTTTCTGTATTTAGAATAATATTTGTAGATAACATAGCCATGAGCTTAGATTCACCTTGATATATGGTCATGTGATATTTGTAAATAAATTGAAAATAGATGTTCCTTAATTTGTTTTATGTCTGATTTCGGAAGTCAGTGAAATTGGAAAACGTCGATTGTAACCTATTTTACAATAAATGTTTTAGTTTATGTGGAATATTGTTAAATAGAAACCATGCAAAGTATATAATTTTCTCTGGAATTTGGGTTGTTTCAGGGATGGAAATGCTGTGAGGCAATGATTTCTGGGATATTACAAACACGTCCACTTCAACGTGATTAACTATTATTGGGATTTTTGGGGACGTGCCATGGAGCAAGACTATTAAACAGAAATATCTGAAAGGTAAGGGCCTGTAGTTCTGGTACAGAAATGATGCAATTGGAATCTGAAAGGGATCGACTATATGGCTTAGCTTCAAGAAGGTCAGGAAATTCTTTTTGTCAAAACTAAGATGGAGGATCCACACTGGAAACAGGGTTTTCATTGGTATTGATCCTATCGCTTGTAGTCGAAGCTTCTATCTTCCAGAAGATCTTTTATTTTCCATACACAGAATCAGTGTTTTCACCTGGGACAAAGTCATCTCGGACTGGTTGGGTCTTACCCCCATTTGGAAGAATGCTATAGACATTGGTCTGCCGGTTGAATTCTCTTCCACATGGAATGCAGTCATTGCTTCTTTACAGGCAAGCGGGATTGTATGCGGGGGACTAAATGACCATCTTATTTGGTTCATGCTAAATGCTTCTGCGCCAGTCAAACTTAAAGACATATACTCTGATTTCATCTACGCAAAGGCTTTGAGCTCCGCCTTTATTTTCCCGATGGCTTTATGGAAATTAGGATGCCCTCCTAGAATGATCTTTTTTGCCTAGCTGGTTTTCAATAACAGAAATCTGACATGGGATAATCTGAGGAAGAGGAATTGGCATGGCCCCAGTAGGTGTTTGATGTGCGAGTCAGAAGAGGAGACAAATGTTCACATGTTTTTTCAATGCATCTCCTCACAGGAAATTTGGTATGAGCTTGCTATTTTATTTGATTCTCCTCACAATGTCTTTGCTTCTGTTCATGCAGCATTTCAATGATGGTGTACACAATGCGAGTCAAGGCATCCTCTCCTTGTCATCATGATTTGGTGTGCTTGGAAGTGGCGGAACCATAAAATTTTCAGAGATTCCAAGGTCCCCTATAAGTCCATTTTGCACTGTATCAGCTCAATTTTTTATTATGTTTCAAGCACACAGGCCTAAAACTTTGGACACAACCACTGCTCTTTTCTTTCGATTATTATGATAAAGCATATGTATCCATGAGTACTATCTCTCGACATCTTGTTCCATCTGCTCTTTTTTTCTCTATAGTCTCCATATTATGCAATGCTATATGTCACTCATCCTATATGCTTCCTCTCAATGATGTCTTGATATGAAGCTGCTCAAGTCATCCATTTGTATCCAATCATGGTTTTTATATTGACTTAATATAATCTATGATGCTTTTTCTTCTGAATAAAAACTATTATTGGGAAAGGGATTCCCATTGCATTGAGAACAGAGACTTGCAGAATGTGTAATTAGTTGCAGAAGCTTTACGTTTGGAAAAGGGTAGGAGAATATGTATATTCATCAGCCTCCCATTCAAATTTTAGCTTATTATAGTGTAATATTTAGTTTATGATTAAGTGTATAAGCCTGGTTATTATTGGAATTGGTCTTACATAATTTTTATTTTAATTAAGTGAATGGTTAAGATTTGTTATCAAAATATTCTTAGTTTTATACACGACCAAACTAACAATATAAAAGGTTGGAAAACTTTTTAAGTTTCAATACAAGTGTCTATTTAATACAATACAAAACTCTAAAATATAATTAAAAATATTATAAAAAACTCCACTCTCTTATCCACTCATTTCATACCTCTCACTCTATCTGTGAATTTCATCCCCATCCACCAAATGCATTTGTTTTATTCCAAATCCACCTCTATCCACAAGCTTAGATTCACCCTTCCACATGGTCATGTGGTATATCTAAATAAATTGAAAATAGAAATATTATTCTCTAGTATGGGTGCTCTACAACCATATTATTCTCTGATCTCCGCCCTCTACAACCCAATGTAGGTTAGATGTGTAAACAATTTTAAATGTTGGCCTAATTAAAATAAAAAACAAAATTGTAGGTTAGATGTGTAAACAATTTTAGATGTGGCCAAATTTAAAAAAAAGAAAAAAAGAAAAAAAAGTTAGAAGTGATTTCAGGATGAGTTTAAACCATAGTTACCAAATTCGAATTCAGATTCAGATTCGAATTCGATACGATATGGAAAATATTTGACTCTATAAAATTCAATACGGAAAAATTTAGGCACTATACATCTTTATGAAATCAATATATGTTTGGCTTATAATCATAATGATAAGAATAATAATGTTAATTTCATAAGATTTGAAATTTTAGCAACCTATGATGTATGATGAAGTAAATGTTTTGGTCTTTATTATGGATTGATAATTATAAACATTTACTAACCATTTAATTTACATAATTGTGCTAGTATGTAAATTTCTATTGAAAATGTGTTATATTTTTTTTATAAATTTTAAATTTTTTAAAGCTACTTTAATACTAAAGGTTTTAAATATTTGAAAATACATTTTATAGTGAATTACTCATGCGTTTACCTCTTTTTGTTAATCATATGGTGGGTGAGATAATTTATCTTATTTTGGTAATTGGATTTGTGTGTTTAGTATATAGTTTTCTCTTCAAAATAACATGGACACTTTACTTTGTATGGTTTGAAGTGTAGAAACAATTTTCATTGTTTTTTTCTTATTGCTTCACCTTGCTCTTTTATTTGTTGTTGCAATTTTAGATATATTCTCTTAGTTTATTTTTAATTTTTAAACAATATTGAACAACTAAAAGTTTATCCTAGGAGACTAGAAAGAAAATTCATAGTTAAAAGAATGTATTCCTTAGACCAAACTATTCTCCAAATCTGCATCCTTGTATTTTCCAAACAACTAACACACGTTTCAAGACATGGGACAATGAGAAAGTATTTATGGTACCAAAACATGTTCTTAATTCAGGCTTAGTTGAATGGATGTTGGTAGGAGGACTGTCACCACAACAAGCGACATCAACACAAATATCATTAGCAAGGGAACCTATTTAGGTATTTTCCTCTTAATAAATCTTCCTCTGTCCCTAAATCATAAATGAAGAAAAAAACTAGGAGTTTTGAAAATGTGGTAAGAAAGAAAAAATCCAGTAAAAAACCCTCCTTGGATGTTGATTTCATTGGAAAATATCATGTAATTGAAATGAAATGTTATCCAAGAACATGGTGGAAACATTAAACAAGGTTACCAATAATCCTAAGGATTACTCCCACCAGTTATAGAAACATGGCAAAGAATGATATAATGAATGAAGTGAAGAAACAATAATAGTGGAGACAACAAAGACACATAAATGGATTAAGACGTTAGAGACCTAACAAACTTAGAGGAATGTGAAGATATCGAGCTTAGCAAGCTTGATTTTCAATATTTAGTATTAGAATGGGATGAAAAATAGACTAACTCAATATTGAATCAATAAATTCAAATTTTGACAAAAGCCTTGATAAAAAAAGGATAATTTTAGGAATAAAAAATGCAATGTAAGCATCACTCGTCTATCTCTTTAGCAGTTGAAACTAAAACACTAAAATAAAGATAAAAATAGGAGAATAGAATAAAAGGCTGTATAAAGAAGAACTAAGAAACTTCTACAAGAGTAGAGAGAAATGCTAGTCAATTTAAGAATAATGGCATTGATGATGAACATGTTCCACCCCACTCGCTCAAACACCCAAAGAATATACTATCATAAATTATCAGATGAATGAATGAAAAAACAAATATTTATTAAAAATAAAATTTTGAAAGAAAAGGCAACTATGGCTATTCTATACGAAACAAAGTGCTCATTTGATATGCTATCTAAAATTGATACTACTTGTTCAATAAACTATAGCTAAATGAAATTAGATGTACATGAGGCATCAAATGGAGAAATCATTTATCCTACATTTTGAAGGACACATTTTTCCTCTTACAAGGTGATGCCCATTAGTTATGGTATTCTAGGTGCCTTCTTGAGTTACAATACCATGGGTAAATGCCATGTGTGGATATTACTTTCCATTAGGATCAAGATTTTTCCCTTAGGAAGAAATGGTTTCCATTGTGTCATGTTCCCTTGTGAGAAGCTTTCATTTAACATGAGCCAATGAATATAAGGGTTTTGCGTGGTTAACCCATAATCATGGTGAGCAAAGGTCAAAGGATATAGTATCCTATAATGCTTATGGGCTAACTTTGATATTGATAGTGTCTAGCCTAGAAAATGAACGTAAATGGAAATGATGTTTTGTAGTTGATCCATAAACATGGGTTTGTAGGTGACCACAAGTGTGATAAATGAAGGTCAAGAGATACTTATACCCCATGACACTTGTGGGCCAACTCTGATAAAAATAGTGTATGGATAGGCCCTATATGGTAAAGTCTCCATTGACATGGGTCTATGATGGAAGTTTCCCCTAGAAGGTTATAATTTCAAATGTCTTCATCTTGTTGTGCATGATGTCAAAAATTTTCACCCAACTAGTGCCAGTGATAAAATCCTTTTGTTGGAGGGGGTCAAGAATGATAATCTTCCATTAGAATGGGCTACAAAAAAAAATATTCCATTGAGAAGGTCCAATATCGTAAGTATCTGATTGGAAAAGGATTTGGAAATGGAAAACCTTTGAAATCTTACATAGGTGAGGGGTTTGGAAACACAAAAAATATTACAATGGAATTCTTAGTTTTGTGCGTAGAGATCTAAAATATTCCACTCATTTTGGATGTGATTTGAAAGTTGACCTGAAATATTAAACATGTATTATCTACAGTATGAAGAAATAAGAGGCTCTTTACTCTAGGATCTCATGCATAGGTAGTGGGCAACACATCATTGGGAGAATATATACATGAACCAAAGGCTTGGATCATTTTTTGGAACCCTACCACATGACATCCATACCTTTCATTACCCCTATTATGGAGCACAAACTCACCATGCACTATGGCCATCATTTTTTGTTTTGTGAAACTGTATTTCTATGAGAAATATTTAACTTCTTGAAACATGTGGGTGGTGGCTAAAATCTTCGATCGTATGAGATGAAATATAATGAATCCATTCACACCATTTCCTATGACATTCATGGAGACTACGACATCGCTCATGTTGATGTAATTGTAACCTTAAAAGCTATAAATACTACGATTTTATATTCTTGAGAGTTCAGAGAGAGACCTTGTGCTTAGCATAGCGGTCACCCTTTTGCGAGGTATCTTGGCAAGAAAAAGGTCAGTTTGAATGTTGGGGAGAATCATGAGCACTCTAGAGGCTTGACAGGTAGTGAGCCAAGCATAGGCCCTATCCATGGTATCCTCCACATCATTATAATGTTCAACATTGTACTCTGGGGTGTGGGGAATGATGATAAAATAGAAGAAAATCCTACATTATTTTTGCATCTTTTCCTCCCAAGTATATGCCACGTGTTCATCCTTAATTTATGCATGGCTATAATCTCTCAATTCTTGGTGGGTGAGGTAGTATTTCACGGTAGGATCAATAAAGGAAACAACATAATGAGGTTTATTGAGGTCTTTGAGCATGTACCATTGCTTCTTGGGAGAACCATCATTAAGAAATATGTAGGCTTGTAGCTTGGGCACGAGGCCATGGCTCCACCAGACTAGAACCTAGACTAGAGTTTTGTTCTTACAAAAAAACTTATGCAATCCATTCCTTCCATTATCGAAGGGCACATAAGGATTAACATCATTTCCAATCTAGAATTCCTCCTCCACATCTCTTGTTTGGGGCATGTCATCATTATGTTACTCCATCTTAGAGCTTCCTACAACCCTTTTAATGATGACCACAACCATAGGGTTTGATCCTTTTCCCCTTACTGATGATTTCTTGAGGGATTCACTGGTCACGATCCCTTTGGACTTTGCTAGTTATTTCACGAAATACATATGGTGAATGATTTGAGGAAATAAAAGGCATAACCCTCGCCAAGGACATAATTTAATCTTCCATCTAAATAATAACTAGAATGTCATAGCAATGGCTTAGACATACATTTATTATATCAACTTGGCTCCCATACCACATATCTAGATCATAGGGGCTATGATCTAGGAACAATCAATAATGACAGAGAGTAGGAGAGAAAGAATATAAATATGCCATGAAACTATTCTTATAAAAACCTTGAACGAAAAATACACACACTGAATACCTAACAATATATGAAACAAATGCAATTCTTTATTATATGGATAAATCATTTACCCTACAGTGTGGAGGAACCATCTGTCATTTTACCAAGTGAGGCTTTTTATTTATAGTATTCTCGTTGGATCCTTGAGTTACAATAGCACAAGTGGATACCGTGGAAGGAGACCATGGGTGGATTCCACTTTCTATTCAACTCATAGATATGAGATGACCAAATGTATATTTGTGGTTTTTTGTAGTAATTGAAGCCTAATTTTAGTTGAATTGGAAACATCTAATGAAACTCACACCCAAGACAATAGAAGAGGGGACCTTCATCACGTAAGCTCTAAACTAGATGAATTTACTTTTCAAAATATTTAATGGTCATAGGGCCAATAAGTTTCTTGGAAGCATGGGCTTGAATCATTGACAAATTAGTTTGAAACTAGATTAGACATGAATCCTAAAAATGATCGATTTAATTTTTGAAGCGTCTTAGCTAAATAATCCATATGTTTAGCAGAATTTAGCTAAATAGTGGAAAGAAGCTCCAATGAGAAAATGTACCACAACATATCACTTCTAGCAGAATTTAAATCACGCCAGATTAGCTGTGATAATGCAATAAAGATGAATTCAAATATATTTTTGAATTGTAGAAGGATTTGATTGAGCAAAATGGAGCATGTTTAGTGTAATATCATCCTCAATGGTAGAACAAGGGAAATTATTTCCAATGCCTTCTTCTTGATCTTCATAAATGGGTCACCCTCAACATTCATTCCACCTTGTGGAATCATACAAGTGGGCCCATTATCCCACACCTTTTTTTCTAATTGAAGAAGTATTGAGTTGAAGTATTAAGGGTATGGCACCCTAAAAAAAGACTAGGGGTATGAAACTTCATGGGTATGATAGAATTGCATCTGATCAACAATTTGTAGATGAATTCTCCTTGTGTTTGCACCAACTGTAGGAAAATCTCTTGCCTCCGAATATGTCCTTGAATACTTTACGGTAGCCTTTGGCACAAGTATAAACCATGGTAAGTTGCAAATAGTCCTCTTCAATTCTTTTATTATTATTCAATTACATATGTGGAGAAATCTCGGATATCAATGAATTTCCCTTCAGTCTAAATACTTGGTTGCTCTACATGTTGAGAATTCCTTTTGGTATGCCTCATGGGGATATCTTCATCTTTACTTACTTTTTTTTTACCAATCATTGTTATCGTTGTAAAATGATTGTATGATAAATTAGCAATATTATAGTTGAGATACCGGCAATATTTTTGCATTTAAAGCATTGAGAATGTATTAGTTGAAGTAAGCATGCAAAAATATATTAGATAAATCTTTTGATTATTGCATAAAAATATCTACATTTTGAATAACCATACATTGTTAATTTTTGAAAACCAACCTGCAAAATTGTTAATCTCAAATGTATAGTTAAATTATTAATATCAAAAAAATATTAACAAGTTTGACTATTTTAAACATTAAATCTATTGTTAATAAATTTTACCATATTTGTAATTGGAAAATTTCTATTTTTAGTTTGATTAATGACTTTTTACTATATATAAAACTAAAGTTTCTAATTTGGATGTTAACGTGAATAAATGTTAACCTACTTTAACAAATTTGAAATTAGTGCCACATCAAAGGACAACGACACTCCGAACTTGAAAACGACCATCAGCCAGGTCAGCAGTGTGGGCACCACAAGAGAAATCATTTAAAACACAAATTTATGAGAGTAAACCATAGTGGAGCGTATCGGAGGGTATCGATGGCAGGTGCATAAAATGGCTATCATGTGAATTGAAAAAGGCATAGCCATTGTGGACACTAGAAATAAGTAAATAAGGATTGAACTTACGATCGAGAGAGCTGGCAGAAAAGCTGGATGGTGCATATCTGCATGGGAGTTGCTGCTTAACCACTTGGCATCCAGAGGGAGAATGCAGACCCATACATACCATGGGTGCCATTGAATGTGAGGAGACTACATAGAATCCTCGCCATCCTCGAAATGCCTTATCGTGGGTGCCACTGAATGTGAAGAGACTACATAGAATCCTCGCCATCCTCTAAACGCTCAAGGCATTTCGAAGGGATCCATGGAAATTTCTGTAAATTGCAGGATGCAGAGGAGGATCGCATGCAGTGGGAGCATGGTGGTTCATTTCGTCCAGGTGATCGAGCATGGGGTGGGAGTTCTGGATTTATGGGTGCAGAGCCTAACCAGGTGGTCCCCATCATAAATTGCGGTATGTCGTCGATACTCTGCAAAACGAAGCGAATTGGTATAGTGCAGGAATCCTCAACCTTTGGACCATTAGAAGGTGCATGCTAGGGAAATTTGACCCTCCAATATTCTAACCGTCGTTTGAAGAACCAGCGAGAGAACACGTGATGGAATTTCAAAAAAGGAGGCCGTTATATTCCATTTCTGTAAACACCCTCAGTTCATTAATGGTGTATATAACGATTACCTCTATTCATTCTAAACATATATAACGATTACCTCTATTGATGAAAGTACATGTGTTCTTATGTTCTTCAGTTTTGTTTAGCGGTGATACATTTCGCGTGTAGCAAAGCAGAATGTCGGTACAAAGCAAGACATAGACTGAGTGTAGCTACAGGGCAGAGCATCTTTGGTAGTGGGTTGATTTAGCATTGTACCTAGGTTCATTTCTACTTTTTCTTTCTTTTGTGATGCTTTAGCAATGTCCATCATCTTTTTGGTCATAGTTTTTTCGTCGGTTTTGGGTTTTTTTTTGTTGGGGATTTTGCTTTTGACTGTTTAGATAATGGTAATTTCTGTTTTTAACTGTTTCGAGATGAGACGATATGCTGGCTTGGTTGACGTACTTCCCACATGTTGTGCAGTGGTTAAAAGAGGTATGTGCTTTTTTCTTGGAGTTTTTATTGATTTTTTGGGCGCGTGTTAAAAGGGTTATGCACTATTTCTTTATCGTGGAGTTGCAAGAAGATGAGGACCGAAATCGGGACTACCACTGGAGAAAAGAAAAAAGGAGGACGCTGGAAAAGCAACAGAAAAATATGATCGTGTTGTTGGGGAGGAAGGAAATGGAGAAGGGTACATTCCAACGAATTTCCAGATCTGAAAAAATTTCCCTTTCCTGCATCGCGTAGTTCAACGTTTTCTAAGCATGGGGTGTTGATAACATTGTCACGTCATCCCATTTAAACCTTCTTTATTGTTGCTTTATTGAGTTTCTTTTGCTTGTTTGAAATATTGCGGAGGAGCTCCATAGGAGACGTTGGACAATGTCATTAACATTTAATTTTGGAAGATAAATATTGGAGGTATTTTTCATATTTATATGGAGGTATTTTTAATATAATTATTTTTTTTTCTCTCATAATTAATTTATTTGTTTGTTCAATGTAATGTGATTTAATTTAGTTTTAAGTAATATTTATTATTACATATTTAAGTAACATTTTTCTTTGATTTAATTTAGTTTTAAATAATATTTATTATTACATATTTGAGTGATATTTTTTTTCTAGGAGAAACAATATTTTGAATATATTCTATTGTATTGTTTTCAATATAAAATATATGTATTTTGGGCTTTTAAAATTTAAAGGGAGAAAGGTAGAGAGAGAGTGGAGGTATAGGAAAAGAGATGGAGGGAGGGAATGACGAATAGAGGTAGAGAGAAAGTGAGAGGAAATGGTGAAGTAGAGAGCGGCGGAAGGAGAGAGTGGGAGAGAGGGGGAGCGTGAGGGAGTGGTAAAGAAGAAAGTGGAGCAGGGAGGGAAGAGAGAGGGATAGAGGGAGGAAGAGTGGGAGTGGTAGTGAGGGCAGGAGAGGGAGGTAGGGAGGGAGGGAGAGGAGTGGAGGACGAGGGAGAGAGGGGGAGGGGAGAAGGAGGAGATGGGAGAGGGAGGGAGAGATAGGGGAGAGAGGGAGAGACAAGGAGAGACAGGGGAGAGAGGGAGAGAGAGGGAGAGGAAGGGAGAGATGGGGGAGCGAGAGAGAAAGGGGGGACAAGGGAGAGAGGGGAGATATGGGAGGAGAGAGAGGGGGCGGAGAGAGAGAGAGAGAGAGAGAGAGAAGAGAAGAGAGAGAGAGAGAAGGTGGGGCAGAAGGTGGGGGAGAAGGTGTGGGAGAGAGAAGGTGGGGGAGAAGGTGTGGGAGAGAGAAGGGCGGAGAGGGGAGGGAAATGAATTTGAATAGATATGCATGTTATCATTGATAAATATTTAGTAGATTGATGACAAGTTTATCTTTTGTTTGATCGTCATTGTATTATGAGAACTATTTCTTTAATGCAATTATACCACTTATTTTGAATTCATTTTATTTGAATTTAAAGGTATGTGTAGCAAGATAACTACTTATCCATAGTTGAATGTATATATTTGTTCAAATTAGTAGCAAGTACTAGAGCTATTTCCTTGGCTTATTCTCTTGATTTTTATTCTAAATTCAAGTTGGTCGAAAGTTGAATATTTTTTCTCTAGATTGAGAGGACTAATCCTTCATTTAATCGAGTTAGAATTAATCTATCCTTTTGAATGCTTTCATAAAAGATTATATTGTATTTGCATTTAGATTTACATTTAGATTTAGCTCTCATCTTTAGGCTGATAGGCCTTCCTTTGAAAGAAACTTTCGTCGTCCTTTTGTTTCTGACATTGACACCTGTCGTCCACATTCAGCGCGAAATTATTCATATGTGTTGTGCCATTTCAGTTTATTTTTGGTAATTTCAGAGAACACTCTTCAAGCACAGTGCCTTCTTCAACCTGTGCCTGACTTCGGATTCGTAGGGCCGGGCATTAAATCTGTGTGGGAGAAGCTGCAGGGTAAGCTTGTAATGTAGATAGGCAGTTGGTATTCTTATTTGAGCGACTTCATATTCGTAGGGGCAGGAATTAAATCTGCGCGGGAGAAGCTGCACGGTAAACCTGTAACGTAGATGGGCAGTTAGCATTCTTATTTGAGAATTTTTCCATCATAATTGCAGTTTTTATTGTGTGGGCATATGCCCATATTCTCACTGTAGGTGGAGCATACAAGCATACCCCTCAAAAGACAATTAATTTTGAAATGGAATAAGTTAATACCAGGATATACTCCCGCGATTTTCCAATTCCTTCATTATCCTTCCTTCCATGAGGATTTCATGTTCACATTCACAAAGATTGGCTACATTTTATCTGTTATTATCATCCCAACTATATAAAAAGGCCATCCCTTCCTTCTTATCCTGAAACAATTTAAGTTGGCTCTTGTCTGAATTTCATAGACAATGTATCAAACAACATCGTTCATGAGCTCTCTCTTTGCATTTATACCTATTTTTCTTCTTCTATTTTGTCAGTCCCATGCTCTTCGGTCTGGTTATACGATCTCCAACATCTCAGAAGCACCAGATGGAAATTCCATAACAGCCCAACTGCAACTCATCCATAACAATTCAGTGAACAATTCTCACTATGGCCCTAAAATTCAAAGCTTGCAACTACTGGTCAGGTAATTTTATATCTTTTGTTCTTGGTCTTAATTTTCATTTTCAAATGAAAGAAATTTTAAACTGCGTTTTTGGATTTGAATTGCACCATCGTGTTACTACAGGAGAAACTAGATTGAAGTGTAGTTTAGAGTCTATTTTTCATACAAAAATATAATT
>APFE030962451.1:0-14523 GCA_000404065.3 Pinus taeda | reverse complement strand
CTCTGCCTCATGTGCTACCTCCTCCCCCTCAATCTCTTCCACCTTCTCCACCATCCCCTCCTCCTCCTTCCCTGCTTCCCCATCCTCCCCATGCACCTCCCCTGCCTCCTCTAGCGCGTAATCCTCACACTCTTCCTCCTCCTCCACCAACCCCCTCCTTAACGTATTTCCCCTCCACGTCTTCTTCCTATTTCCCCTCCACCCCTTCCTCCTTATCCTGTTCCTCACTTGACTTCTCTTCCTCCTCCTCCTCCATCTCCCCCTCCTTTTCCTTCTCCACCTCCCCCCCAATGTCTTTGCCTCCTCCCTTGGCCCCTCTTTCACCTCTCCCCTCGTCTCCTCTCCCTACTCACCCCCTCCCTCCTGCCGTTCCTCCCTATCCTCCCCCTCTCACTCCCTATCTTCCCCCTCCATCTCCTACCCCACAACCTTCTTTGCCTCCACATCTTCCCCCTCTTATCCCATTGACTCCCCCTCCTCCTCTCCATCCTCCTACTCCACCCGCTCTACTCCTCCTTAACTTGCCCTTCCTCCCGCTCCTCGTCCTCCCCACACCACTCCAGCCTCCCTTGCCTCCTCCTCCTCCATCTACCCTCTCCCGCATCCTCCTCCTCACATTCCCCCCCTCCCAGCCTCCTCCTCCTCCTCCTCACCACACAGCCACTCCTCCCCTGCATCCCCCATCCTCCTCTCCTCCCCTCCCCCCGTCTGCCTCCTCCGACCTCCCCCACCTCCACTTGTGCCTTCCCCACCTTCACCTTCTTATCTCTACCCGCCTCCTCCACTCGTCCTAACACTCCCTCGCTTGCTCCTCCTCCTCACCGTGCACCCTCTCCTCCCCTCCCCTCGCCTCCCTCCTCCTCCCCTCCCCTCGCCTCCCTACCTCCTCCCCCCTTCCAAACCTTGACCTTCTCCTCTCTCCCCCCGTCCTCCCCTCCTCCTACCCTTCCCTCCCTTACTCCTCCTCCCTCTCTCCCTTTTCCCCATCTGCCTCTCATCCTCCTCCACTTCTTCAACCTCCTCAACTTCTCAAAGGTAATTGCATATCCTATGGTTTGAAGTGGTTTCAGAGGTAACTGCAAATAGCTTTCTCTGTTCTCATTATCTTCAATACTTACTAAATATTTAATTGAGTAGATTAAAAATTCACATTTATCAACTATCCAATTAAATAGTTTATAATTTTATATTTATTAAATACCTAATTAAATAGTTTATAATTTTTTTTATTTTTTTAGAAATCTAATTCAATAGTATATAAATTTATACTTATTAAAAAAAGATTAATACAAAACATCGTATTAAATAAAAATAATATATATTAACAATTTTGGTTTTCTAATATTCTATTGAAGTTTACAACTATTGACGGCCATGTGCTTGTATGTCAACAAGCTTCTAGCGCAAAATTGACAAGTCACCTACAAGCACAAATGTTCATTCCAAGGCCTGCGACCACTATAACCCTTATCGCTCTATAATATTCTATTAAAAGATATTTTTTAGTTTTATTTTATAGAAATGTAGAAAATTATTTAAAGAAACTTACTTTTAAATTATATAGAAAATAAATACCATACACGAAAGGCTCATGAGCTAATTGTCCAGTTTGGTAATGAAATGAGATGGCTAATAACCAAGTAGCCTTCCTGAGGGCGATATCTACGGTGGATCCTAAAGGTGGAAGTATAAATTCCTATATTTGTAATTAAATATATCATCTTTCTAATTGATATTTGGTTAGTGCGATATAGATCCTTACTAACCCAAAGTAATGGCAACAATTATTAAAATTCATCTGCCATCCAATAAAACCCAAACCTCACATAAATTATAGCGACCGGCAACAAAATTCTCATAAACTAATTTTATTGATTTTATAGTTACTTCTTTAGTGTCGTATAATTCCATTCTTAATCATTTTTAATGTAACATTAAAAATCTATATATTGTATATATATTTTAAAACCATAGGGAAAACTCGTATGAATGCTCTTCATTTAAAAGTAATAAAAAAATAGATTTTAAACACATGAAAGCCCGGTTTTCAAAAATATTATTTAAAAGCAGAAAAACACATGAAAACTCAGCTCAGTTTAAAAGACTGGTTTAAGAAATGGTGATTAAAAGATTGGTTTAACAACTTGAACACAAAGGTAAAAAGAAAAAAAAGAAGCTTAAAACGAAATCCTGGCTGCCTTTTCAGGAATGCTTGAGTGATTATATAGTAGCGACTGGTAGTTGATGAATGAAGAGTGATATTAATTGGCCATGGAGACGAGGTTGTGCTCAAGAGGAGGAATTTTTACACAGTCCGAGAACCGGAGGGAAGGAAAGGCCGCAGGCAATTGGGGTAATTTTTTGTTCCCTTGGTTTAATTGGTTTGTCCCTTGGTTTAATCGGTTTGTCCCTTTAATTCATTCCACAGGGAATTTTGAATAACCTGACGAATTTTGTTTTTCTGTTGAATGATTGAACAGGTTAAGCATGGACTAGACTCCGTTAGGTCTTTCTCTCTCTCTCAGACATTGTGATGTGATGTAAAGTTGTCTGTCTTATGGAGCGCTCCAAAAATGTGTTGTATGTTTGCAATGCGTGGTGTTGTTGTATGCTTGTAATTTGTTGTGTGTGTAAATGCTTGTGTTATGTCTGAGGAGAAAGTTGTGGCTGAGGAGAGACATTGTGATGTGATGTAAAGTTGTCTGCCTTATGGAGTGCTCCAGAAACGTGTTGTATGTTCGCAATGTGCGGTGTTGTTGTATGCTTGTAATTTGTTGTGTGTGTAAATACTTGTGTTATGTCTGAGGAGAAAGTTGTGGCTGAGGAGAATATGCAGAGGCGGTTGAAGATGAACAAATAATATATAATTTTGGAGTAACATGGTAATTATGTTAACATTTTTTTAAATTATTTTTAAATTCATTCTTTTGTTTCTTATTTTTAAATTCATTCTTCTATTTTTGATTTGATGATTTGGAATTATTTTATATATAGAAGCTAGAGCATCTATTCCAGTGCTTGCTTTTGGAGCTGAGAATGAGGAGTTTCCAGAGTTTCAACCGCCGCAAAAGAAAGATGCCTAACAAGCAAGGTTAGTATTCTTTTGTTGATTTCCCTGTTCTGTAGATGTTTAGTTATTTATTTTAGAAAGACGAAGTGGCGCGGCCTATTTATTTTCCTTGCTATTCTCGTAACCATATTGTTAGCAAAATGGTGTGGCTTATTTAAACAAAAGAAAGGAAATCTAGCCTATCTATACCCTTACCTTACAGATAGGTATTCCTTTCCTTTGTTTTTTTGGGGGAGATAGGTTGTGGGAAGACCTGGGTTGATGCTTTCTGGAATAGAAGTGGGAAGACCGAGATTGCTGCTATCCTATGCTATGAATGAATTTGAGCATTATATATGTGTGTGTTAGTGGGGTTAATTAGATTATCGGGTTATTTTTCCAGAATGTTCGTTATCGTTGTTCGGGTTATGGGGTTAATTAGATTATCGTTGGGTAGGGTTTTCAGTGAACGTATTCTAAACAGAGCGTACGATTTTGAACCTGGTTTTTTTTGGCCCAGGACCACAAGTACTAGATACCTTTTCATGGGTAGGAACCAGATGTATTTCATATGTAATTGTCTTTCCACTTAAGCTGCTGTAGCTGCATATTTTGATATAGTTGACCAGTTTTGAGGAACAAAAGGGAAACCTTTTTGAAAGGGAGTTTCTGAATAAGGATCATTCAAACAACAAAAACATATAGCAAGGGCAGAAAGGGTAAAGGAGAAGCATATATGAACCATAAGCCATTTGTTATAAAAGTGATCACAGCAAGTATTTTTCATCATACTTCAAGCAGCGTTAAAGAAGGTTTTGTCTTCATACAGGTACATGGGAAAGGTATATACATGAAAAGAAAAATATTCCAAAACATTTTTGTCTAATCAAAGAAGGACAGTAGGCATAATTGATTTTGAATATCTTTGTGAAGATCAAAAGCAAAAAGGAGGAACTTTCTCTCCTTGTTTTTACCAGTCAATTTATAGAAGCATTTATGAGCTGTTAAAACCTCATCTCTGAAATGTGAAAGAGGTTTTTATCCCTAATATACTGAAGTACAAAAACCTCCTTCAGTTTCCTCAAATACATCATGAGCTGGGAGAAATGAATGATTAAACTTGCGCTACGAAATTGCTATAGGTGCAAGTTTTTCACAGGCATATGTCTCTGTTTTACACCTATTTTTCAAAAGCACATTCTCGGAGTTAGGGATGGTGTTTCAAAAAACCAAGAGAGGTTTATGTTCATCATGGATTAGTTCACAAAAGCCTCCTCCAGTTTTTTTAAATAAGGTTTTTGGGAGAAGTTATGAGCTCTGTCCCAAGACCCATTTTTCATCCAGAACAGAGCAAGGGACAGTCTCCTAGTTTCTAGGAACATCAAGGATCGATTCTGGACAGCTGGAGAAGTATTTTAAAAAACAAAGAGAGGTTTTTGTTCTATACATCCTGGAATACAAAAACCTCCCTCAGTTTCGAAAAATGTGTCATGGATGAGGAGATAAAGGTTTTGTCCCACGTGCCATTTTCAGGGATCCTAGACCAAAAAACAAGGAAACATGTTCCCTAATTTCTAGGGTTTGTCTTCAACAGTCAGGTGACCATGTGGGAGGCTTCATCAAGTTCGACTTCATGGAGTTTTAGGTGTCAAATAATCTTTTAAATGTTTAGATAAGGTTGTTTTGATCATAATAAGGAGTTACACTCCTAGTTGTATTAGGTCTCTAGGACTCCTAGTTAGGTGTCATTTGCATTTAATAGTTAGTTTTAAGTATCAATAGGTGTCATAGTAGGATGAATTCGAATTCCCCTCATGCTTGAGGAGGAATCCAAGTTATGCAAAGAGCTCTATATATAGCTGAAGCATCAATGTAATCATGGTTGGAAATTTTATGAAAAGACTGGTATTTGACTTATGTAAAACTCAATTTCAATAATACAAGTTTGGCTTTACTTCTCAGGATTCATGAGGGATCTTTATGTTCAGAATATGTGATGTTTTTCTTTTCCTAATTATTGCAGTGGTATGGATGTATAATCACTTAGAATTCACTGAATGTGCTCTAACTTCCTGTATACATTTATAAACTGTGTGGTCCTATATGAGTTTATGTTTTGAATGTTTAAATGTTGAATGCCCTGACTTCTATGTAAGGTTGAGTTTATTGTGATATTGAGATGTTGTTGACTCCATAAGCCCAATGGATAGTAGTTAATGTGTTTCCACAATTCATATTTTTCATAGTTATTCTACAAGAGTTAGCCATCTTATCTATAATCAAAATCCTTAATCCATTCAGAGAGAGCCCTCTCTGGTTGAGGAGGCTAAGCCTCAGCCTAAAGTAGGTTTGAAATAGTTACTTGAAGTCTTCCTGGTCTTCAGCCTTCCAGGGTCTGATTTTGAGATAACAGGATACATAGGGGCAGAAGAGGTAAAGAGAAAGAGGGACAAAGGGAGGGGGGAGAGAGGGTTCGAGTAGGGGGGAGAAAGAGTGCATGGATGGAGGTAGAGAGGGTGTATAGAAAATAATGGAAGTGGAGAAAGAAGGGGTTGGTGGGGAAGGGAGAGAGAGAAATGGTATTGGATTGGAGAGGGAAAGGATAGAAATAAAGAATGGGGTGAATATATAGATAATATGGGAGAGGCGGAGATGGATATATGGAAATTGAGAGAGAGAGAGGGGAAGGGGTAGAAAGGGTGTGAGAGGGGAATGGGCATAAAAAGGGGGCGATGGAGGGAGAGATATAGGGAGAGAGGAGGGACAGAGAAGGACAGAGGGGGGAGGAGGAGAGGAAGAGGGGGAATGGGAAAGCAAGAGAGAGAGGGAGAGAGAGTGTTTGGGTCCAATGCTAATCCCCTTATTTATGTAATAGGATCGAGTCATAGTTATAGTTAAGTAAATAATTAATAAAGCCCATATTAATAATTGTAAGTGGTTAACCCACATTTAATGAAGGGACAACAATTAGTTGCAAATGGGACATGGTATTAAATATATGGTATTAATAAGAACCATGGTATTGCCTCATGGTATTGCATGTATGAATCCTATATAAAGGATAGAGACTCCCCTCGAGGAGCATTGTGTATTATTTTGTAATTGAGCTCAGCTCTATTGGAGGTTGCCCCCTCAAAGAGGCAAGTGGACATTTCTTTCTGAGTAATAAAATACTTGTTGTCATTTTTTATTGTTCTCTGTTCTGGGTATATTTCTTCACATATTTGGTATTTTGGTATCGTCTTGCAGGTTAAGAGCATAACAAGTGGTATTAGAGCACTTTCTAGGGCCGGTGGGATCTCCAAATTTTAGCAAAAAAAAAATTTGGCTAGAGACATGTTCGAGGGTTTCTAAACCATGGGATTTGTCATTGAGTGCATAAACCTATGGATTTGGGGAGGCATGCACATAGGAAATACAAGATGTGGTCATGCTTGTTGGACTCCCATGTAACCCCTGTGGGTACCCCTTTGAGTAATAGTGCATTAGACAGAATCGTGCACGGACTGTCTTCCAAGTACCCTCTAGGTATATTGGAAGTGCCCTATCTCCCTTGAAACCTTGCCATAGATAAACTGTTGGTCATCTTGCTACTATAGTACACCGAGAACAACACTCAGGGATATTAGTCACGCATATGATATGGTAGTTGGGTTGTACGGCTAAGGGTACAGTTGATGTTCCTTGTTTAGTGGCCTGAAAGAATGGGACGAGTAGTACTGTCAGAACCTTATGTATATTGCAATCTGTAGCACCTGACACTCTTGGAGACCATAGTTCCCTTCTCTATCATCTTTGCCAGATCAGATCTCGTATGTTTGGTTTTGTCGCAGCAGCAGCAATTAGTTTCGCCGTTCAGATCTATCAGATCAACCATTTAGATCTATCACATCCATCAGATTCACCTTCCAGATCTAGCAGTTTAGGCTCTGTAGCCGTCGCAAAAATCAGATCCACCATTCAGATCTGACTAATTGTGTGGGTTCCTATACCTGGGCATGATTTTCACAAGACTTTAGGTAGCATTGAATTTTCTAGGATTTGGCCACTGTAGTATTCCTAAGCAAGGAGTAAATCTCTATTCGGAGTCAAAAAAAAAGGTCTGAGACCGCCCCAGACATTTATTGGAGACTTAGCCCATAAGAATCAAGTCGACGAGCTGTGCAAGGTGGTACCATTCAATTGTTAGTGCAAACAAATTTAGGGCGGTTCCAAATTTCAAGTACATCGGATTCATGCATGGTACGAACTAGAGCTCAAGCTATGGCCAATGAGAGGATTGACAACTTTGAATCACAATTGAAATATGTACTATTGCAGCTGAAGAAATTAAATGAAACACTCTCAAAGGACAAGATGGAGGAACATGCGGAGGCATATATTGGCAATGAAAACATTGAGGGCGAGTCTAGTCAATCTCTTCACCTCTTTGGCACCCAACAACAATCCTAGCCATGACCACCCAAGCTGGACATGTATAAATTTGATGGCTCTCACCCAGCCACATGGATAGCACAAATGGAGGAATATTTTCCACTTACTCACATCATGGATGACGCGACCCAGTTTAGTGTGGGTAACATGTACTTGGACAATGAAAGATGGCAATGGTGGCAATGGCATCAACATTTCTATGGAAGGCCCTTGACTTGGTAGACATTCAAAAAATCTCTTACAGATCGCTTTGACCATGAATCTAACTTTTTGGGTCATCTCACTAAGCTCCGATAGACAGGGATAGTGAATGAATATATTACAGTCTTTCAAGCCTTAGCCTTCTGCACAGGAGGTCTACACGATTAATTGTACTTGGAATGTTTTGTCAGTGGTCTCAAAGAAGCCATATAAGCCCAAGTATGACTGCAACACCCTATCTCATGGCTGGATGCTGGCAGGATAGCTCATGAAGTAGAATGTGCATTAGCAGCCCAGTCCAATCGCCCAAATTTCATAGCCAAGGGTCGCCCCACCCAGGCTCAAAGCACTACCCAAACACTCAAGGTTCAAAAGGTGTCACCAGCAAAAATGGCGAAAAGAAGAAAGCAAGGATTGTGTTACTACTGTGATGAAAAATACTCCCCCAGGCATAAATGCAAGAAGCCCAAATTCTTTCAAATTGATGCTACTCATCACAGTTCATCAAAGGAAGCCCCACCACTCGAGGAACCAAAGGAGGAAGAAGGGGACAACCAATAGGACAATGTATCTGAAGAACCAGTTATCTTGCTGCATGCTTTGGCCAGGATTTCTTCTCCCCAAACTCTCAAAATTAGAAGTTTTATTAAGCATCGCCTAGTAGTAGTCTTGATTTAGAGTAGCAGTACACACAACTTTATCCATCAAAGAGTCACAGAAGAAGTGCATTGTTTTTTTTAGCAGTTTTTAACTTCCACGTCCAAATTGCTAATGGGGGGACAATGAAATGTGAAGGCCGCTGTGAAAATGTCAAACTTCAAACGGGGGATTGTCAATTAACAACCCACATGTTTTCCATACACATGGGAGGGTGCGACATTGTCTTAGCTACTGAATGGCTTCGCACACTAGGCCTAATCACAATGGATTTCGAGGAGTTATATATGAGATTTAAGCAGAACAACCACACACATACCCTCTGCGGACTCCAGGCGGGAGATCCCTCTATCATCAGCTCACATCAGATGGAAAAATTGTTAAAAAACGGCCACCATGGAGTTATAGCCCAATTTAATGCCATCCAGGAATTCGAACCCAATTCTCTTCATATTCATCCTGAGATGCAACAGATCTTAAACGACCACGTGCCAGTCTTTTACAAGCCTCATGAGCTTCCACCCTCGAGAGGGGAAGACGATCATAGCGTTACTTTGGTCCCAGGGGCGCAACCACCAAATGTGCACCCATATAGATATCCATTTGCCTAAAAGAATGAAATTGAAAAAATCATCAAGGAACTCTTGGAAGTAGGTGCCGTTCATCCCAACATTAGTCCTTATTCATAGCCGATGGTCATGGTGCTCAAGAAAGATGGGGAATGGTGTATGTGTCTAGACTTTAGGGCCCTCAATAAGTTGACATTCAAAGATAAATTTCCCATCCTGATTGTCGATGATTTGCTGGATGAACTAAGTGGGGCTCAATTCTTTACTAAGCTCAACCTTCGCTTGGGCTATCACCACATTTGCATGAAAGTAGTAGACATTCCAAAGACTACTTTCCGAACTCATGAAGGCCATTATGAGTTCTTGGTCATGCCATTTAGTCTTTGTAATGCCCTATCCACTTTTCAGAGCCTTATTAACCACCTACTCAAACCATATCTCAGAAAATTTGTCCTTGTTTTCTTTGATGAGATCGTCATCCATAGTCGCACCTCAGCCACACATCTTCAGCATGTAGATCTACTCTTGCAATTGCTCCGCAAGCATAAATTATTTGTCAAGATGTCGAAGTGCTCTTTTGGCATGGAAGAATTTGAGTAATTGGGCCACATTGTGGGGCGTGAAGGTGTCGCGGTGGACCCCAAAAAGATCTAGACATCGCAAGATTGGCGTCAACCAAAGACCTTGAAGAGCTTGAGAGGATTTTTGGGTCTCATAGGCTACTATCACAAATTTGTATGCAATTATGGTCGCGTTGCTAGGTCCCTCACTCTACTCCTCAAGAAAAATTCATTCCTCTGGAATGATGAAGCATAATAGGCTTTTATAGCTCTCAAACATGCCATGTGTTCCACTCCAATCTCAGCATTATCCGATTTCACCAAATATTTTTTCGTTGAATGTGATGCTTCTGGTATGGGTATTGGGGTGGTCTTAATGTAGGAAGGTCGACCCTTGGCCTTCAAGAGCCAACAACTAAGTGGGAATAATCTACGACAATCTACCTATGAGAAGGAGATGATGGCCATATTATATGAGGTAGATACCTGGCGACCATACATATTGGGGCGATGTTTCCAAATCCACAAAGACCATCAAAGCCTTAAATATTTTTTGGAGCAACGCCTATACTCTCCACAACAAAATAAATGGCTCACCAAAATGCTGGGATATGATTATGAGATGATTTACAAGAAAGGGCGTGAAAATATTTTAGTAGATGCGTTATCCTGCGAATTTGAGGAGGAAAGTACCCTACTCGAAATTTCCCTTCCCATTCCAGAATGGATTGAAGAGGCTCACAAGGAATGGTTTTCACATCCCTGGCTCTCCCAACTCATTAATCAACTGTAACCAGATCCAAATTCCACAGCGGGCTACTCGTGGCAGGACGAGATTCTTCGCTACAAGAACAGAGTCGTAATATCACCAACATCCACCCTCAAAAGCTGCATTTTGGTGGAGTTGCACTCATCTCGCACTGTAAGACATTCAGGCTTTTAGAAGACATATGCTCGCACTCGACGATAATTTTTCTGGAGAGGCATGAAAAAGGACAATCTTACTTTTGTAGATGAATGTGACGCCTGACTGTGCCACAAAGAAGAAACAATCAAATCCCCAGGTACATTATAGCCCTTGCCCATCCTTGCCTCAATCTGGATGGAGGTTTCTATGGATTTCATTTTGGGTCTTCCAAAGTAAGGAAAGAAGTCAGTCATCATGTTGGTTGTGGACAGACTTTCTAAGTATCCTCATTTTTGCACCCTACCCAACCCTTTTACACCGGCTTTGGTCGCTCAATATTTCATGGATCAGATCTTCAAATTGCATGGCATGCCCACTTCCATTGTGTCTGATCATGACTCGGTCTTCATCAGTAACTTTTGGTAGGAACTCTTTAGGCTACAAAGTACCCAACTATAACTCAGTACTTTCTATCATCCACAAACTAACAGTCAAACTGAAGCAGCCAACAAATGTCTGGAGACCTACCTTAGGTGTTTCACTTCAGAAAAGAAACATCTCTGGGTACAATGGTTACCACTAGACGAATGGGGACATAATATCAACGATCTGGCACCAACAAAATGACTCTATATGAAGCAGTTTATGGTCAACTCCCTCCTTCCCCTACTTCTTATATCAAGGGATGCTAGAAGGTACAAGTAGTGGATCAACTCCTACAGAACCACACAACCATGCTGGCCCACCTTAGAGAGAATCTTCATCAAGCCCAAAACTGCATGAAGAAATAGGCAAATAAACATCACTTAGAATGCCAATTTCTTCAAGGGGATTAGGTATTTTTGAGGTTGCAACCATATAAGAAGACATCACTCAAAGACAAGGTTTGTCAGAAATTATCTCCAAAATTCTATAGATCGTATTAAGTACTTCAACACATTAGAGAAGTTTTCTACAAGCTAGCTTTGCCACCCACTGCAAAAATCCATCCAGTCTTCCATCTCTCATGCCTCAAGAAAGTGATTTGGAACCATTGAAGAATTCAAACCAGTCTACCTGAAGTGGAAGAAGAAGGGTCAATCTGTCTCCAACCTGAACAACTTCTTAACACATGAGAGTGACACCTATGTGGCCACATGATCAGGTAAGTCCTCGTCAAGTGGAAAGACACCACTCCAGAAGATGCAACCTGGGAACCAAATACTATCCTTCAGCAATTTCTACAGCTTCAGCCTCAAAGACAAGGCTATTATTATGGGGGAGGGCATGTTAGGGTCCCACCCTAACCCCCTTATTTATGTAATAGGATCGTGTCATAGTTATAGTTAAGTAAAGAGTAATTAAATTCCATATTAATAATTGTAAGTTTCTAACCCACATTTAATGAAGGGACCACAGTTAATTGCAAATGGGCCATGCTATTAGATAGATGGTATTAATAAGAACCATGGTATTGCCCCACGGTATTGCATGTATGAATCCTATATAAAGGATAGAGACTCCCCTCGAGGAGCATCATGTCTTATTTTGTAATTGAGCTCAACTCTATTGGAGGTTGCCCCGTTGAAGATGCAAGTGAACATTGCTTTTGGAATAATAAAATACTTGCTGTTATTTCTTATTGTTCTATGTTCTAGGTATATTTATTTGCATATTTGGTATTCTGGTATTGTCTTGCAGGTTAAGAGCATAACAGAGAGGGAGAGTGAAAGAGACAGAGAAAGAGGAGGGGAGGAATGGAGAGAGACAGAGGGAGAAAACACAAGAGAGGAGCCAGGGGGACAAAGGGGAGAGAGGTATAAAAGGAGATGTAGGGAGAGGTAGAGGGAGTTAGAGGGATTGGGATTGGGGAGGGGAACAGAGAAATAGATACAGGGATGGAGGGTGTGAATAGGTTAGGGAGAGGTAGGGAGAGTGGGAAAGGAGAGAGGTTGAGAGGGCGATATGGAGAAAAGGGAGAAGCGGAGCAAGGGAGAGAGAGAGGGGAGGGAAAGGGAGGATGGAAGGGAGGGGGGAGGAAATGTAGTTGGAGAGAGAAAGAGAGAGTGAAAGAGAGAAAAAGAGGTTGGGGAGGAGGAGTGTGAGAGGTGGAGGAATGTAATATAATCAAGTGATAGGGAGAGGGAGAAACATGTAGAGGAAGTGGTAGGGTGTATGTTATGATATAGAGGGGCAGGTGGCAGTGGGAAGGAGATGGGAGATTTATGGGAATAGAGAGAGGGGTAGAGAGAGAGCATAATGGGGAGAGCGAGATAATGGGAAGTGGGAAGGAGGGGAAGGGTATATGGGAAGAGAGAGGGGGGAGTGAGAGAGAGTAAAGGGGAGAGTGAGAGAATGTGAGGGGGTAAAAAGAGATAGAGAGGGAGAGAGAGTGAGGGAGAGAGGGAGAGAGAGGTAGAGGGAGTTGGAGGAGGGAGATATATAGTGGGATTGATAGAAGGATAGAGGGAGGGAATGGAGGAGGGGAGTGGTGTGAGAGAGAGAGTAGTAGTGGTGGAGAGAGAGGGAGAGTGAGAGTGGGTTTTGGTGAGGGGACAAGACTAGGAGAGAGAGATAGGGAGAGATAGAGAGATAAAGGGGAGGAGAGACAATGAGAGAGAGGGATAGAGGGATAAATAGATAGAGGGTCGGAGAGAGCTAGTTTGAGTGGAATAGAGGGAGAGAGGAATGGGGCAAGAGAGAGAGAGAGAGAGGGAGAGAGAGAGGGAAGGGATAGGGAATGGGAGAGAGAGAGAGTGGAAAATGGAGGCAGAGTGAGTGAGAGGGAGAGAGACACAAATAGAGGGAGAAGGAGATGGGGAGGTGGTGGGAGAGGGATAGATGGAGGGAGGATGGGAGTGGGAGTGTTGGATGGTAAGAGAGGGGTAGTGGCAGAGACGTAGAGGGGGAGACCAAGTAGAGGAGGGACATGAACAGGGTGCGGGAAAGAGAGAAGGCGAGAGGAATACATGGGTAGGAAATAGAGAGAGAGTGCATTAGAGAGAGTGACACAACGGGATAAAGATAGAGGATGTGTGAGAGCGAGAGTGAAGGAGAGATGGTGGGAGGGGGAGGTGCAGAGAGAGAGGGAGGTGGCAAGGAGAGAGAGTGAGAGACAGAAACCAAGGGTGGGGAATGAGGGAGGGAGAGTGATAAAAGGAATATGGTAGAATGGGAGAGGTGTGGGGCATAGGGATAGAGAGAATGTGGAGAGAGAGAGTGTGTAAGGGTGGGAGAGAGAGTGAGAAAAGGGGAATGAGGACAGGGAAAGGGGAATGCGAATGAGAGAGAGTGAGAAAAGGGGAATGAGGACAGGGAAAGGGGAATGACAATTTCATCGAATTAAATTAATATGTGAAATAATATTGTTACTAAACAAATAAATAAAACTTTGATTTACCATAGCAAACTCCTAATCTTGGATAACGATGTATGGTGGAGGCATGTATCCCATACAACTTAAAACTCCTCTCTCTTATGATGGGTCTTTATACATGATACACAATTATCCCTTCCCATAATCCTTCAATTCATCTACCAATGGTTGTAAGAAAACATCCATATTATTCACGTGTCTTCTACCAGGACTTTGAGAGCCAACATAAGATGTTCATTCTTCACCAAAAATAATGGGGGGATATTATTATTGATCACTACTATAGGGAAAACAAAATAGTTTGTGTTTTGGAGGGAATATGGGTTGACACTATCCATGTATATACTAAGTCGCAGACTTCATACTTCATCCTTTAATTTTTCAGGACATGTATCCTCTATATGCTTCATGGCTATTGAAGCTATTTGAATTTGCATAACTCGTAACTCACTTCTATGTGAGGCATGTGATCCCTACAACATAGATAATTCTTTGCAACGAAAGAGTTTTTGAATCCTTGGGATTATGATAATATGCCTTAATATATATGAGGATGACCGTGTGATTGACGTGGCTTTTTAATTATGTTACCTGTCACTCCCACATCTAAAACATATCTCTTTACCTACATATTCTCCTCTATATAGAATATAATCATTCAAACATGCATCATATGGTATGTACTCAACGCCCAACATTTTCAAGTACTTTGCCTCTTTGCAACTACTTGACAAGATATTATTGCTTAGAAGAACTTTATCTTTAAGTATCATGTAGTTGCTGGGGAATAT